>JAOXYD010212603.1:0-20073 GCA_028565735.1 Pinacopodium congolense
CAATAAAGGATTCGTCACTCTAAAGTTATTAAGAAGAATATTCTATTGTTTTTAATTAGTAACGATTTGAAAATTCAATAGCCAGAGTGAATTGAAATTTGGAAATTTTATTTTTTAGATATTAACTATAAATTATTTATTAATTAACAAGAATGAATATGATTAGATTATTTAGAGTAGACACTAATTACATACTTTAATTTCAATTGAAATAATAGATGACGAAATAATTAAATTATATATTATAACTATACAGGAATATGTTAAATTAAACTACTTTGACATTTATAATATTTAGGTGATCATGATATATTATTAGACATCAATCATGATCTATGGTTATAAATTATTTAATTAGAGAATTAAAGATAAATTAAAAGGAGTTTTAATTTATCTATTCTAATTGTAAATTAAAATTAAAATTAATAATAATTACCAATATAGTAGGAACCTAATGGGTTATATAGAAAATGTCCACTAAAAGAGAGATAAATTTTAATTATGTCAGAATTAATTGAAAAGTTTTAAAAAATTTAAGTAATATATGATATTTGATTTTATTATGATTGATTTGTAGTTATAGTTAAAGTTAGAATTTAATTATAATTTTAACAAATTTTAAAGTTATGAAAAATTAGATTTTTCATATAAAAAGAAAGAAAAAAAGAAGATATAGCTAGCAACTATTCTTTCTCTTGAATTGGATTTGAGTTCTCTTTCAGTATAGATATGTTGATACCATTAGACGCCAGAAGTGCTCAAGTTATCTTTCAATAGATATGCACACAACCTTGCATGGGTTAATAATTAAACTCAAGCATAGTACTCAAGTTATCTTTCATAATTAGATTACACTAGAAAAAGTTAATATAATGAGATTATATTAATTAATATGAGACAAAGATTTTTAAATCCTATGTTTAAAACATGATAGTTATTTTTCATTATTATAAAATTAAACCAGAGTTCTATCTATTGTTAGGTTTCTTGAGTAAACTCAAGGTCGATTTAACCTAAATATGTTTAGTCTTATAACAATAGGATCTACTTAATTAAATTTATAATTTAGATTAGCAAACTCTTGATCATATGAATTTAGAGGCAAAATTTGGAATAACATATAAAATATATTTTAGTAAAGAAGTGTCACTTAACATATCTAAAAGTCACATAGGATGTTATTGACAAAATGATATCTTCCTAATCTTAGTTTAGTTAATTTTTTGAGAAAACTCAAAATCAATTAAATTATAATAGGATCTTAGTCCACCAAAAAACTATGTGATAATGTCTTGAATTAATAGTGAAGGTTATTAGTTTGTTTAAAATAGTAAAAGTAACCAAATATATATTAAATTCCTCATGTATTTGGTTTTTTATGGCATAAACTATTTGCTCTTTTACATTTTAGTTATTGAAAAATGAGTACAAACTTATCCCTGACAATTATCACTACAGCAAAAAAAGCTTTAGCTAACACACAAAAATATAGTTAGAAGTATAATTATTTTTGCCTTTTCATTAAGGTAACAAAATTAGTGTTGTTAAATAAAGTGACGCTGCTATAGATATAAAGTAACACAATTTTTTTATTAGGCAATGAAATACAAAATTTTGTTTTAAGTTTTATCTAAGGCAACAGAATAGTTTCAAGATATAATAACAATAATAAATGAATATAGCAACAATTTAAATCTTTATAAGGCAACGGATTATTTTTTTTTAGGCAACGATACTTGATGATAAAAGCAACAGCATATCCTTTCTTTAACAACAACAAGTTAATATAAAAATAAGCCCCTGTCATTGAGTAGGCAACAATCATATATACATTAATATTTACTATAAAGAAAATAATCATATATACATTAATATTGATTATAAAGACAATAAAACATAGAATCAAAAGTAGTCATATATTCATTAATATATACTGTATCTAAAATAAAATAACCAAAATATAAATTATTGAAATTCAATATTTAACATATTCAAAATACATTAATAAAAAAAATAATTTTTTTGTTATTTGTGGAAGGCAGCACTCGTGACTTGTTTTGTTAGGATTCATAAGACAGTCAGCCTTTAACTTTAGTATTTTTTGATTGATAAATAATGCCGACATTATGCTTTTACTCTGAATAGGGGCTCACACAATTTTACGCCTTGGGTTATCAAACGATTTGAATGCTATCAATGGTTTTGAGCTATCTAGTGATTCCTGCATAAAAATTGTTTCTTAAGTTTTCATTCCTTGATCATGACAGTATCAACTGCTATTAGGGCAGTATAAAACATCGACATAGGTATAGACTCAAAAAAAGACAATTGTTTCAAACAAAGTTAAAGAATACTTTTATTTCATATCTTAGGTATTAGATATCGGTTGTGATTCTCACATTTGTAATAATGTACAAGTGTTGATGGACTTTTTAGCCTTGTATTCTAATTAAATAATTGTTATTATGTTCTTATAATTTATTTTTATTCCATGTTTGGACATGAATGGATTTTTTTTATATTAAAGAATAAAAGTTATTCTTTTATAACGATGATATTTATTATGGATATGGTTTTCTTACAAATAGTTTATAAAGAAACTAAGTGATCAAAATCTATCTTATTTATGACATTGTAGGTTATGTCATGTTAATGAAATAAGAATCATAAAGATACATAAGGAGGGATATTTTGATTCTCTTAATTATGAATCATATGAAACTTGTGAATCTTATTTATTAAGGAAGATGACCAAACTACCCTTTAGTGGAAAGGGATAACATGTAAGTGAGTTGTTAGAGTTTATACATTCATATGTATGTGACCCTATGTATATTCAAGTTAAAGATGGATATTCCTATCTCATCACATTCACAATTGACCATTCTAGATATGGCTATATGTATTTGATGAAATATAAGTCTGAATTATTTGAAATGTTCAAATAATTTAAATCTGAAGTAGAGAAAAAAAAACTAATAAGAGTATTAAGGCACTTAGATCAGATTAAGGTCGCTAGTATTTAGACCACGCAATTCTTGATTATTTAAAAGAGAATGTGATTCAATCACAATAGACTCCTTTTATAACTCCAGTTCATAATAGAATATTTGAAAGGAGAAATTGTACTTTATTAGATATGATATGTCCTATAATGAGTCATGTAGTTGTTCTGACCTCTTTTTAAGGATATGGTCTTGAAACTATTGCTTACCTTCTTAGCAAAGTTCCATCCAAATTTATTGACAAGACTCTGTATGAAATATGAATTAATAATATACCAAGATTATCACACTTATTTAGAGATGTGAAGCTTATATAAAGCGTTCTATATCTGATAAGATTTAAGTTAAAGGGTTGTTTGATTTAGCTTTTCATTTTCATTTTTTGTTTTTAATTTTGTGTTTTTCATTGTTTTTTTTATTTTTTTCAATTTCTATGCTATTTTTTGTTTTTGTACTATATTAATGTGTGTGTGTTTTTAGGGGCCGTTTGAGCTTTTGGTTGTGGTTGTTGTATTTTTATATTGGGTTTTGTGTATTTTTATAGATTTTTGTATTGTCTATCTTGATTTATGTGCCGTATTAGTGTGTGTTTTTTTCGATTTTTGTAATGTTCTTTATTGATTTTTGTGTTTAGAAAATCCAAAAACCAAAACCAAAAGCTAAATCCCAATCAAACATGCCCTTAACTTTTATGCTTTGCTTTTTTTGGTTTTTATATTTAGAAAAACAGAAACCAAAAACCAAATCAAGAATCAAAACTAAACATGCTCTAAATTAGATAAATACAACTTTGTAGTATATCCAAAAGAGAGTTTTGGGTATTAATTTTATCATCCTCTTAAGTGAAAGGTGTTTGTTTCAAGACAAGCTACATTCCTAGAAAGAGAATTTATTCTTAAAGAAAGTAGTAGAATTGAGGTAGAACTTAGGGAAGTTCTAGAACCATAAAATAACATTTACGTAAAACAAAAACCATAAGTTGATTAGTAAATGTACAACCTATAATTTAAGAAATACATAGGCCATGAAACTCTAGTAGGGTATGTCATCCTCTTATTAGATTAGATCTACATATAAAAAAGGAAAATGATGATATTTCTCTCATGAATGTTGAGCCTACTAATTTTAAAGAAGTAATGTCAGACATTGATTCCTTAAAATGTTAAGAAGTCATGAAATCTGAAATAAAATCTATGTTCACTAACTAAGTATAGACTTTGGTGGATGCATCTAAAGGGTTTGTACTTATTAGACACAAGTTGATTTTTAGGAGAAAAACTAATATAGATAGAAATGTACAAATATACAAAATAAGGCTAGTGGAAAAAGGTTATTAAAAAAATAAGGAATTAATTTTAATAAAACCTTTTCACCAGCAGCAATGTTTAAGTCCTTAAGAATTTTATTAATTATAACTGCATATCATGATTATAAAATTTGGCAACTGAATGTTAAAATGACATTTTTAATGGGAATTTACTGGAGAATGTGTACATGACACAATCTAAAGTTTTTAAATACAAATAATTTTCTAATTGAGTATGCACGTTACAAAGTTCCATTTACAAATTAAAGCAAACATCATAAAATTGGAACATCTATTTTGATAAGACAATTAAAGAGTTTAATTTTATTAAAAATATAGATGAACCTTATGTTTATAAAAAGGTAACTAGGAATGCAGTTGATTTCCTAGTGCTTTATAGAGATGACATATTGCTTATTGGAAATGACAAACTTATACTCCAGTTAATAAAGATATGGTTATCTAAGAGCTTCTCTATGAAGGATACATGAAAAACACCTTGTATACTAAGTATAAAGATCTATAGAAATATATCAAACAGGTTATTTGGATTGTCCTAATTTATGTACATATACAAAGTATTAAAGAGATTTAGCATGGAGAATTTTAAAAAGATATTCTTACAAATGCCATTTGATATTTCTCTTTCTAAGAATATATGTCCTAAGACACAAGAAAAGAGAGATAGAATAGATCATGTTCCATATACTTTGGCAATTGAATAAATCATGTATGTGATGCTATTTACAAGAGTAGATGTTACTTATACCTTGAGCATTATAAGCAGATATCAAATTACTTTTGGTAAGGGTCACTAGACAACTATGAAAAATATATTAAAGCACTTAAAAAGAATTAAAGTCATTTTTATGCTCTACGGAGGAGTTAAGCTAAGAGTTTAAGGTTATTAAGATGCTAACTTTTAGTTTGATCAAGATGATAATAGATCACATTCATAATACATATTTATTCTTTATGGTGGTTCAATTAGTTACAAGAGTTTCAAACAACCAACCATCATAGAGTCAACAACTGAGGTTGAGTGTATTGTAGTTTTCAAGGCAACGAAGGAAGTGGCTTGGATCAAGAAGGTCATTACCTAACTTAAAGTGGTTTCTAGTATTGTTGATCCAATAGTATTATACTAAGACAACAATGCTATTATTGCACAAGCGAAGAAGCTGATGTTTTATCAATGATCTAAGCATGTACTCATGAAGTTTTCCTTAATCTGGGAGATAGTGGAGCAGAAGGATATCATGTTAGAGCGAGTTCCCATTGAAGAGAATCTTGCAGATTCTCTCACTAAGCCATTGTCTCAAATGAGATATAATCGATATATGGATGGATATAATATTAGATACATAGGTGATGGACTTTACTCTAAGTGGGAGATTGTTAGTTTATACCTTTGCAACCAATCTGTTAGTTGTAATTTACATATTTGACATTGTAAATTTTATTCAATCAAAATACATTATTTACATTTTTATATTTGTTAATTATATTTAATTATTAACCATAAAGATAAAATTCTTGAAATCATTACCGTATAATTAGAAATTAGAAATATAATATTTGAATTACATTTTGATATTATTTTTAAAATGTTCCTAGTAGTAGTTTCATTAAGATGTGGTATTGATGGAAAAGTTAGATTATCACACATTATGTTCTTTCTTATGAAGAAAGTAATCGATCTCATAGATTAAAGTGCAGAGATGTTTAAACAAACATGTGGATCTTACTAAATAATAAGTTCACTAAACTGACTCGATTATGAGGAGCTCAAATAGAACATTAGTTATATGTCTATGGATTACCTCATTATAAGGGTTGTATAATTAGTACTTAGATTTAAAATTAACAAAGTTATTTCATATAGGAATTATTATATTTTCAAGTTACTTATGATCTATCATTTGAAGTAGTTTAATTTAGTAATTATTTGGTATAGTATTAACTATTACTTAGACTTAAGATTAACAAAGTTATCTCAAATAGGAATTATTAGGTTTTCAAGTTACTTATGATCTATTATTTGAAGTAGTTTAATTCAGTAATTATTGGGTATAGTATTAACTATATAAAGATAATTGTGTGAATCAATAAAATATTTGTTACCCTAAAATGATTAGGGAGAATTTTACATATTCTTGATTAATAATGATTTGAGAAACCTTTGGCTAAATAAATTAAATTTTGAAAAAAAAATTTAATATTAATTATAAATTATTTACTATTTAGAAAGAACAAATATAATTAGATTATTTAGAGTAGACAATAATTTCAATTAAAATAATATATCCCAAACGGATTAAATTATATATCATAATTATGTATGGACAGGTTAAATCAAATTACTTTAATATTCTTAATATTTGATTAGTCATAATATATTGTTAGACATCATTCATGATTTGTGATTATAAATTATTTAATTAGAAAATTAAGAATAAATTAAAAAGAGTTTTAATTTATTTAATTCTAATTGTAAATCAAAATTATATTTTATAATTATTGACAACATATTAGGAATTTAATGAGTGACACATATAAGATCTATTAAATGAGAGAAAACTCTTATTTAAGTTGGATTTAATTTAGAAGTTTTAGAAAATTTAACGATCAATATATGATATTTGATCTTATTAGGATTGATTTATAATTATGATTAAAGTTAGATTTTAATTGCAATTTTAATATATTTTACAGTTATGAAAAATTAGATTTTTCATATGAAAAGAAGGGGAAAAAAAAGATATAGCCAGTATTATACTATTCTTCCTTTCAAATTGAATTTGGGTTCCCTTTAAATCTAAATTTATAAATATCGTTAGGAGTTAGATGTTTGAACAACTATAGTTGATGAATTTTTTAAAAAATAATATTTAACAGGAAAAAAGATAACTACATTAGTGTAATCTTATTATTTTTCTTATTTTATATTTTAAATTAAATCTTGTTAAAAATGTTTTGATAAAAATTTCAATATTATCCTACTACTCCTAAATTTGATATCGACATGTTTCCAGTAACAAGATCCTTAAAACGGTCGAAGAAAGATACAAGAACTTAGAAAAGGTAGGATGGTACTAGTTGTCTCTCCTCACATTGATAAGTTTGCCACCTACCTTTAAGATGAACCTACCTCTAAGACAAACCTTTTATAAGACAAGCCTCTCGAGGCGACTCATTAAATAATTTATGGAATTTAGTGAATGTGGCGTTTAATATATGCCAATACGACTCTCAAGCTATAAGTGATCACTGATTTTCTAATTAAGTACATAGGTTGATCAATGGGAACTTTCAAAATGGATATATAAAGTGAAATATCTTCAAATTGCTCAAGTTGTGTAACCATAGACCTCGGTTGATTCATTAGGAACACAATGAAACGGCGGACGAACTGTCCAAATAGTGGACACAAGGATATAAGAAAAGGGAATCTTTTAGGAAGATAAGGCTGGGCTTAGATATTTAAAACTTCAGGTCAGAAATGTCCATCATTTAGAGGAAGAATGGATGAGAGAGATTAGAAATTACATTAAAAAAAAGAACTTTCATTGTGATACGAAGAAGGCTAGTAGGATTAAATATAAAGCTGCGATGTACATATTGATAGGTGCAAAGCTATAACACATATCTTTTACTTTACCTTTTATATGTTGTATGGTATCGTTTTGATTATGTCGAACCTTATAGGAATGCAATGAGGGAAGCCATCATCCTAGTAATGGTCCTCAATTTGCTAGCAAAGAGCTCGCATAGTTCTGTGATCAAATGAAGATCAAGCAACTCTTTGCATTGGTCATCCATATGAAGTTAAATGGTTTGGAAAAATTGATAAAATGCTTCTTCAAGGTCTACGAACTTAGGTAAAGAAGGCTAAAGTCACTTAGGTACATCAAATCCACCCTATCCTATGAGCATACCTCACCACACTGGAGCCTCAACAATAGAATCATCTTTCAACTTAGGTTTTAGGATAGAAACATTGGTTTATATGAAGTTGAACATAGAAAATATGAGAGTGAGTAATTTTCTGTAGAAGGCCAATAATGAAATGTTTTGAGTGAAATGGATTTCTAATAAGAATACAAAGACTATGCATTCAAGTACAACATATCAGTAAAGAATTAAGGAATACAACGTCGAAGGGACTTAATCGTTGGACTTGAAAGGAGGAGACCTGATCCAAAAGAGAACAACATATTTAATAAAATCGAAGCCAAAGGGAAACTTAATCCCAAGGGACTGTTTGGTATTATTTCTATTTCTATATTTTTTTACATTTCTATTTTTTTTCATTTTTTTATAAAGAAAAACGAAAACATATTTGATTGACATTTGTAATAAACAATTAAAACTAAAAACATGTTTGGTTAAGATTTATGATAAAAATAATTTAATAGTGATAATCAAATATGAAATAAATTTAAATTCTTAGACTAAAATACTATTATGCATCTTTAAAATACATAATTAGTTAATATAAAAAATATATTTAATAAATTTTGTTTTCAAAACACAGAAAAACATCATTGTCTTATTTCTCTATTTCTATTTTTGTTTTTTATTTTAAAAGCAGAAAAACAAAACAGAATATAACTAAATACATTTTCCCCTCTTTTTCTCTGATTTTGTAAGTAGAGAAATAAAAAATAGAAGTGTAAACAAACAGGTGGTCTGGTCTTTAAACAAATAGGTAGTCTGGCCCTTCATTGTAGGGAAGGTTGTAAGGCTAAGGGTTTATAAAATATCATACCTTAATGGAAGGTAAATATTTCAAACTTGGAATGAGCAACATCTAAGCTCTTACTATAAAAAAAAGAGAATTTTCTTTTGCAATACAATCTTCTTTACATATTTTTTTTCTTATAAATATTACAACTCCTTATCAAAGGAGACAATCACATAGCAAAGACACTTTGTTGAAGGCAGAGCACACATCTATAGACGTAAATCTACCTTTACATTATTGAGATGTTTTACTAGATGCTCATGTATTAAGATATTTTGTTAAAGGTGAAGCAAATAATTTAAGATGCATGTCAACCTTTATAACGACTGCGCATGAAGACATGCAAATTTCACTTTGCAGAAAGTTTATAATCAAGACATTTTACTCACAATAAGATGCATATGTAGCAAGACTTCTAGCTAAAAGAAAATGCACAAGTAAAACTATAGATCTAGAAAAACTTAAACTTCACCCATTTTAAACATTAACCATTGAGGTCAATTTCTTATTTATTTAAGCAATATGGAGTCCACAAGTCTTTACTTAATGCATATAAACACAATCTATATGTTTCTAGCAAATCCTTTTAGAAATGTTGGTCCATTAAATTACTTCAAGAAATTCACTTTTTTAATCTTTAATCCTTTCAAGTAAACCTCTATTGCTTTATTTTCTTTCACTTTATTAAAAATGTCATTTCATTTCTTTCACCATCATTTGCTTCAACTTGCATTTTTCATAAAAAATTAACTTATCCTTTCAAATCAAATTACAAAATTTTGTTTACCTAAAAACTCCAAGTATTTTACTTCTTTTAAGTCTCACATAAAATCACAAGCTTCTAAACATTCAACAAATATTTTGTTTCTATTTCTTTCACATGCTTTTATATACCTCACAACTATTTTTTTTTTCAAGATCCCGAGAACTTGCAAAATCTTTTTTAGACCTAGGTAACTAATTAGACATTAATATTTCCTTCATTTTGCAAATTGAACCATAAACTCATTTATTTAATTAGAAACATTTTACTTCTTATCATTTAGGTTCATCTCTATTTTCCTTTTTAATAAGGTAGGTTGGAGACTCCATTGAATATATCTTTTCAATTTTTTGTCACTTTACTATTAAGGGGGTCTTTAAAATGTTAGCAATCTAACAAAAATAGACCAAAAAATTGGACTAACCCAAAAAGAAAGGTACATAGGGGTTTGAGACCCCATTTTTATGAATAATTTGTAATATCTTTTCTTTTTCTTTTTCTTTTTTTCCTCTAAACGTAGGCTTTTGGAAATCATACCCTTTCAAAGTAATTAGAAAACCCCATTTGGATCCTGAATTCTCAAGACCCCACATCAAATGTGATTTTCTACAAATTGAGTCTTATGCTCAATTTCTAATTGATTAGTGTTTGTCCAAACTTTAAAATTTTTAATTTTTATTTTCTTATTTATTGTACTATAATATAGATGTTTATTTATGTGAAATTTTCAATATGAATGGCCTAAAAAGTGAAGAAGAAGTTATTAATATAGTGATTTCAGAGAATAATTTGTTAAAAAATAATTGAAACAAAAGGCCTATTCAATAATCTCACAAGTATCTAGAAACAATATGTTGAACCAAGAGAGGTTCTAATCTTAGTTTGATGATAAAAAATTATTATTATCAATGATTTATAGGATTATTTGATAATGGTTTAAAGTAAAAAGATTGGACATGAAGGGCGAAATTGAACACAAAGCAAGATCAAGTTATTTCAGAGCTTTAAGAACGTCATTTAGGTAGTTTAAATTTGATTGTAAGCTTTATTTAAAAGTTCAATATCTTTATAGGCTCAAAGTTGCACTCTCATTACATAAGTTTTTAAAAAAATGCATAAATTTTTATAAGCCAAGACTTATTTTGTGTTTAATTGTTGAATTATCTTGGTTTCTAAAACAACATTTTTTAATGATGATTTAAAATATAGGTGAAATGGTTTGAAGTAAAAGGAATAATTTGGATATTTTTGGAATTAATTTTAAATTGAAAAGTTTCAAAATTGCATGGATCAAACCAGCTTAAGTTTTTTAATTTTAAATAAAAATTCTTGATCATAAGAAACACCTTGGGAACTTCTTTTAAACTTGATTAAGCCAATTTCTATGTATTTTGAAGTTTTTATTAGTGTTTTGATCAAATTATATAGAGTTTTACATAGGAACAATAGCACCCTAAAATAGTTGGAATGATAGTGCCATATTAGTCTGACCTATCCAATACCCCAGTTCCTAATAGCTAAGTGGTGGCCTACAGGTGAATTGGTTTGAATTAAAAGGAATAATATGGATTTTTTTAATTGATTTTAAATTGAAAAGTTTCAAAATCTGCTTAAATTGTATGGATAAAACCATCGTAAGGTTTTTTTTTTAAATAAAATTTCTTGATCACAAAACTTTTTTTAAACTTGATTGAGTTAATTTTTGGGTGTTTGGAAGTTTTATAAGTGTTTTGAACAAATTATGTAAAGTTTTACATAAGAATAATAACACCCTAAAATAGTTAGAATGACAGTGCCACTTTAGTCTTAGCTATCCAATTCTCCAATTCATAATAACTAAATGGTGGCCTACAATAGTGGACAAAACAACACCATAATTGTTTTGATTTTTTTATAGATGATTAACAATGCTACTAATGGTGATATAAATAACATCGTTATAGTCAAATGTCTGTATAGAGCCATATCAATGGTGCACAAAGGTGGTGTATAACAACAATATTATAGGCTCCGATAGGGTGCAGTACCAACTAATATTAGAGATTAATTGGTTTTTGATTATTTATAACAACTATTTTAAGTATTTAATGACTTTTTGAGCTTGTTATAGCTATAAATGTATGGTCTAAGGATTGTTGAACAAACTTTAAGATGTTTTAATGATTTTTTAAGCATTACAGAGATTAAGAAGCTTTCATGGTGTTTGTTGAGGCTTTCATGCTTGTTTGGTGATTTAAAGCAAGTTTGTTTTGTGTTATTTATGGTAATTAATCTAAGCTACATTATTTGTATTGTATTCTAAAAGCTTTTAAGTAGTTTTTCACTTTCATTTTTCATCTTAAAAAGCTTTAAACATAATTGAGCCTTTAGTTATTAGATTTTGAAGTGAAACACATGTAATTGATTTTATTAAAGAGGCTTTTTAATTATTAGGATTAGGATTAAATTGAAAGGTTCCTCTTTACCTTTTAAGAATATTTGTATAAGGTCACTGTTTACCTTAACCAAAGAAAGATTATGACCTCGTAAGTGTTGCTATTTACCCAAAGAAGAAGTTGCACAATTTTTTATTGATAGTGATATTTCAAGTGTGATCTTAGAGAGTAGACGTAGGTAATAAGGTGTATTATCAAACAACTATAAATTATTAGTGTCACCCTTTTTATCCTTATTACTTATTATAATTAACTATGAATTTACTTCATATTTACTTTATGATCGTTTGGCATCTACATATCATCATCATTTAAAGAGAATTCTAGTTAGGGATTTCATTCTATTGAAAAATTGGTTTAAGAGATAAACCTAGAAATTTTTATTACACTTAATTCACCCATTCTTAGATGCCATTAGAGTTAAAAATTGGCATTAGAGTTAGTCTTGTTACATAACAATTTTCACTTGTTATGTAAAATTTTCCAAGGAAAATGTTGAGTAAAGATTAAAAAATGGCACATTTAATAGCAACATCTAGTCCTTGGTAATGGCCATCTTTATTGGAAAACTAGAATCATTTTTTTTCAATGACTAAAAAATGTGGACTCAGGGAAAATAATCTCAAATGGTCCCTACATTCCCACCAAAGTACTAAGAGAACAAAAAGTGTCTAAAGTAAAAGAAGAATGGATTGGTGAGGATAAAATAATGAACTCTTTAAACAACATGGTTATACATATTTTATTTTATGCATTAGGTAGAAATGACTACAATAAGGTTTCTATGTATGAAAGTATGCATGAAATATAGCAAATATTAAGGGTCACACATCAAGGAATAAATCAAGTGAATAAGAGTAAAGTGTCCATGCTTACTCCTTAATATGAGTTGTTTCATACATAATATGATAAGAGCATTTCTAATATGTATAATTGGTTCATCAATATCATTAATGCATTGAAAGGTTTAAGGAAGTCATATGCTAACATTGAATTGATAAGAAAAATTCTCAGGTTCCTACCAAAGACAAGGGAGGCTAAAGTGACAACAATATAAGAGGCCAAAGATTTGAACAATATGTCCTTATAAGAGCTTATTGGTTCCATCCTCACATATGAGATGTGGCTCAATGAGACAAAGGAGGAGGAGATTGTGCCTAAGAAGAGGAACTTAGCATTTATAGCCTTAAACAAAGCATCAAGTGACGAGGACATGTCTTTAGGTAGAAGTGAAGATGAAGACATGGCACTCATCATTAGAAGATTTAAGAAGTTTTGAAAGAAAAAGGGCTTCTTAAGGAGAAAAATAAAGGCAAAATTAAATCTAAAAGAAAAACTTCTAACATAATTTGTTCTGAATGTAGGAAATTCGGATACATAAAGTATCGATACCCATTTCTTAAGGAAAATGAGAAGAGTGAGAATAATAGTAAAAAGGAGAAGAGGGATAAAAGAAAGAAGAAGGCCCTTAAATCTATAACATGAAATTATTTTAGCTATTCAGAAAGTGAGAGTATTAAAGAGGATAACACCCATGTATGCTTCGTGGATTTAGAAGATGAAGTACCATTTTATTCCGATTCTTATGATGATAATGATGATGACGATGACAATGATAATAATGATGAATCAACTTAGATGAGTTAGTGCAATATCTAGAGGTTATGACCTTGAAATGGAAGAAAATATCTTTTAAGTATAACGATACTTTGAAATTGTTAAATGAATACATGTTAGAAAATTATAGGTTGAAGAGCAAATGGAATGATATGGTAGAGTCTAAGAATGTAGATAATGCTTATGATGATGATAAGGAAAAATTAGTGCATGAAAATGAGTCTTTAAAAAAGGAAGTTAATGCTCTTGAGGGGTTATTAGCCAAATTTATAAAGGACAATGAAAAATCAAAATACATACTTAGAGCTCAAAAGACTTTCAATAATAGACATAGTTTGGGATTCAATCAAGGGAGTGTTTCCACAAATGCAAAAACCATATTTGTGAAGAGTAAGAGTTTAGATGAAGACCATGCACATAGGCCATCTTTTGAAAATGTTGCATTATCATCCCGAACTAGGAAAAATCATCATACTTTTCATGTGTGGATCTAAACCAAAGGCTAGGGAGACAATGTAATCAAACCAAAATAGATAAAACTTTTAGTAAATGCATAATCACAACATAATGCATTTAGTCCTTATGTAAGGCAATATTGTCCAACATATTTTTATGCTCCTTATATGTATGTATACGATACTAGAAACCTTTTTGTAATTATCATCCTAGGTACATATAGTGACAAGAGACCTAGAAATACATTTAAGTATAACAACATATAGATCTATTTTTATGCATATAATGCTCCCGTGATTTGTTATTTTTGTAGAAGTTTTAGAAATATTAAAAAATTTGTTACGATAAACAAAGTTGATTGCTTAAATTGGTTTGAATAGTAGGAAGCTATCTAACTATCAAGGACTCAAATTAGTGTTGACATCCAAAATGAAATGAGTTCTTTGTTTTGTTGGGGGTCAAAGAGAAACAAACAATATGTTAATAGTAGATGCTAAAGGCATATGATGTGTGAGGCGTCCCAATTAATCTCTATTAAGGGAAAAGATAAAAGGTATGTAACTTTTAGAGATAATGTCAAAAGTAAGATAATTGACATTGAAAAGATTAGTAAAAAAAGTCACACTATTATTGAAAGTACACTTTTAGTTGATGGTTTGAAGCATGATTTACTTAGTTTAATCTAATTTTGTGATAAGGATTTTAAAGTTTATTTGAAAAGAAAATCATGTATTATTTCTAGGATGTTAGATAATAACAATGCATATATTAGTAAAAAAGGAAGGAATATTTATACTATTAATCTTAATGATCTCTCTAACTATAATGTGAAGTGTTTTTTTTTAATATAAATAATGATGATTGCATGTGGCATAGGAGACTAGGACATGCAAGTATAAAGCTCATCTCCATCCTCAATAATAAACTGTTAATAAGTGGATTACTAAAAGTGAAGTTTGAGAAAGACAAAGTACGTTAGTTTGCCAAATAAGGAAGCAAACTAAAAGTTCCTTTAAGAGCAAGGAATCAATAACATTTACTAGACTTTTGGAATTATTACATATGAATTTTTTTAGTCAAACTAAAGTTGCTAGTTTAGGTGGAAAATCATATGAATTTTGTTGTAGTAGATTATTTTAGTTGTTTTATATGGGTTTTATTTCTTACCATCAAAGATTAGTGTTTTACATATTTTGTAAAATTTGAAAAATAAAATTCAAAAACAAAAAAAAGTTTTACAATTGCATCCATTATACATAAATGCAATATGAAATTTTTAAATGAGTTATTTGAAACTTTTGTGGTGAGAATGATATTTATCATAATTAATCTACATTAAGGACCCTTCAATAGAATGGAGTTATTGAAAAGCAAAATAAGACATTACAACAAATGGCTAGGACTATGATCAATGAATATGATCTTCCTAATTATTTTTTGACAGATGCCATAACATCTGTATGTCATATATTCAACAGAGTCTATATAAGACTAATAGCGAATAAGAACCTATATGAGATTTGGCACGGGGAAAAGGTAGAGACTGGTTATTTAAAGGTTTTTAGTGTAAGTATTACAATTTAAAGCTAACACTAACCTAGGTAAATTCTATTAAAAAATAAATAAAGGTTTTTTAGGTTATTGTTTAACTAGTAGGAATATTTGGTGTTCAATAAGAGAACCCTAGTGATTAAAGAGTCTATGCATGTTATTTTTATGAGACCAACCCTCTTGACGTGAAGAAAAGCTTTGAAAATGTTGATATAAGATTATTAAAGGATTTAGAGAAGTTAGTTCTAACAGAAGAAAAGGAGGATCACCAAGACACTCCACTTGCATCAAGTGAGCAAATTATTAAACCAATCAAGAGGATAAAAAGGATAAGGAATTGCTTAGAGATTAGATATACAAACAAAACCATCCTTCTAATCAAATTATGGGTAATGTGCAAAAATGTATAGTAACTATATCTTTCCTTAAATATTTGTCCCATATTGATTTTATTTTTTAAATTTAGCCTAAGAACATAAAAGAAACATTTAGTGATGAAAATTGGATTCTTATTATTAATGAGGATTTGAATCAATTTGAAAGGAAAAAAGTATAAACATTAGTATTTAATCCTAAATATCACTAAATTATAGATCTAAAATGGATGTTTAAGAATAAGCATAATGAGATGGGCAATATTGTGAGAAACAAAATTAGGTTAGTAGTTATGACTATAATCAATAGAAAGAAATTGATCATAAAGAGACCTTTACAGCTGTAGTCAGGTAAAAGGCAATTAGATTATTGCTTACATTTGCATCTTACATGAGTTTTATGTTTTTCCAAATAAACGTGAAAAATGCTTTTGTAAAAGGTTTTATATAAGAAGTTTATATTGACTAACCACCTAGATTCAAAAATCATGATATACTTATTTACAAACTTTTAAAAGCCTTAAATGGTTTAAAATAAACTCTTAGAACTTAGTATAAGATATTGAGTGCATTTCTTTTATAAAATAGTTTTACTAAAGGCTAAATATATACCACTCTCTTTATCAAAAGGAATAATAAGGACATTTTGATTGTTCATATTTATGTTGATGATGTCATTTTTTATATTACTAATGAAAACTTGTGCAACGAATTTTTTTAAAGCATGAGTAAGAAATTTTAAAGGAGCATGATGGGGAGCTCTACTTCTTCTTGGTTTACAAATCACGCAAATAAAGGATAGAACCTTCATCAATGAAGCCAAGTACATCAATGAATTACTCAAATGTTCTGCGACGGACAAAACAAAGCATTTAGGAACACTAATGAGAATCATAATAAAGTTGAATAAGGATGAAGATGGTAAATTATTGGATGTAAAAACTCTAATAAGGTGTGATAGGTAGCTTATTTTACCTTACTATAAGTAAATCCAATATTATGTTTAGTGTATGTTTATGTGTTATATTTCAATCAATTCGCATCACATCTTTTACTCGTTAAATGCATTCTTAGATATTTATGAGAACCACCTCCTTAGGACTAATTAGTTGGCTATTTTAATGTAGATTGTTGAACCAATGATGGTTCCACCATATTTTGGTAATGACAAAATAACCTTTGCTACTAATGTGTGTGTTTCTAAGTATGCTTAAAAGATAGGTTGGATACAGTTCAAGCTGACTAATTAAGGAGTCTTGAAGAAGAAAACAAAGAATCATCTAAAGACTCAAGTTTGAATAAAGAAGTTTATAATAAGTTTATATATGTTTAAATGTAAACTTTCCTTAGTTTTATTTTGGTGGTCTCAAGAGGCTCATATTTAACTATTCATGCATACATATTTTAGAATGTGCATATAGGTGCATAATCAAGAGGTTTTATGTGTTTTAATGTGATTAAATGAGAATAAACCTCTTGATGCTTTTTTCAATTAATTAGGAAAACATAAGATATTAAAATATAAGATATTAAGTAATTAAGATAAATAATTGTTTGGATAGATATGTTTTGTTTTAAAAAATGGCTAAATAGAGATGTAGTGAAATGTCTTATGCTATGTTCATTCGATTGTGTGTGGTTTTTAGGTCGGTCGATTAAATGATTATGGTTGGTCGACCGAATGATGGACAAAGGTCTATCGGTTGATCGAATGACTAGATCGGTCAACCGAAACAAAGGGCAAAGTTCTATTGGTCGACCGAACCAAGAGATCGGTCGACCAAATATAGAAAAGGTTATGGATTACACAAATGTCTTGTAACGTTATACAACAGATAAAAATATTAACGTTGAGGTTTACCCGTTGGATAAACGATAATATTATCATTATCCAACAGATACATAAGAAATTTTATGTACAAATAGGTTGGTTAGTATTATGTTGGACGTGAGTTGGATATCCAGAAAATTGAGCACACATCATTTTATTTTAAGTCTTACAAAGAGCTTAATGAGATTTATTATTTCAAAGGTTTTTTCTCATCATTTTATCAAGTGTTTGTGTGAATTTGTTTTAGAGTATTAACTGTTTACACTTAAGTTTTGATCTTTTGTAAAGGTTTCTTACATATTTTTCTTGTGTGCATCATCCTACTAAAAAGCCTATTTTTATTCTTAAAAGTGAAATTGAGTTAAGGAATTTTTTGGTATATTCTTGTTAGTGAAATTGAGAGCTTATTCTTCAGTCTAGGAAAAAGAAGTGGGTGAAAGGTTATCCTTTAGCTTGTCAAAGGGAGTGTATTGATCATTGTATTCTTGTTGAAAATGCAATAAGAATGAAATCTTAATAGTGGTCTTGGGGACTGGATTAGGAGCAAGTGGATAGCCTTGAACCAGAATAAATTACGGTGTATTTCTTCTTTCGCTACACTTTTATTTTCTGCACTTATATTATAGTATCTTATCTGATTAGGTGAATTTGTTTATACTTCTGCATTTATTATTTATGAGTCTTATTTAAGAAATTCTAAATTCTAATTCACCCCCTCTTAGTGTCATAACAAACCTAACAATTGGTATCAAAGCGAGGCCTCACATAGGTTTAATTTTAATGAATTAGTAAGTAAAGATCTTATGACACAAATGAATAGTTTTGCCTCTTCCTCTAGTTTAGAAGGTCACAACATACGTAGAGCACCTAATTTTGATGGAAACAACAATTTGAATTGGAAAGTTAGAATGAGACATTTCTTGAGAAGTGAAAGTGTGGATCTATGGTTATGTGTCTCTAAAAAAACCACCTTATCTTCAAAGATGGTAGGAAATGAAGTAGTGCTCAAGGATGAAAATGAACTAAATTTTGAAGAAAAGAGGTTAGTGTCCTTAAACAATAGAGCCATGTAAATCTTATTTTGCGCATTGAGCATAGAATAATTTAATAGAGTTTCTATGAGAGAATCTGCCTATAATATTTGGCACACTTTAGAAATTACGGATGAAGACACAAATCAGATAAAGGAAATAAAAATTAGCATGCTTACACATCAATTTGAATTATTTAAGATGACTCAAGATGAAAATATTTTATGCTCGTTTCAATAATATTGTTAGTCCTTTAAAGGGTCTAAGTAAGACTTACTCCAATGTTGAGCTTACTAGGAAAATCTTAAGATCTCTACCGAAAACGTGAGAACCTAAGGTGACGGCGATACAAGAAGAGAAAGATCTTGACATTTTATCACTTGAAGAACTTATTGGTTTCTACTCAACCATGAGATGGTACTAAAAGATACTCAAGAACAAGTTGCACCTAAGAAGAAGAACATCACCTTCAAAGCAACAAAGAAAGATGAAAGCAAGAACGAAGAATCATCCTATGGAAGTGGTGAAGAAGACTCCATGGCACTCATCACAAAAGGCTTAAGGAAGCTCAATTGATCAAAAGCTCCAATCTATAGAAAGGAAGGTAAGTATTCTAGAACTAAATTATCAAATGTAACATGTTTTGAGTGTGATGAAAAAGGACACGTACAGTCGCACTACCTACACCTTCAAGAAAGCGAAAAGGAAGAAAAGAAGAACTACAAAAAGAAAGCATTAACGGTGGGATGGAGCGAATCAAGTGAATCTAAACAAGAAGAGATAGCCAACATGTGCTTTATAGCCCAAAAAAAAGTAAGTACTCCTAACTCAAATGATGAAGTTAAAGTTGAATACACATATGAGGAATTGTTAGAGTTTATGGAAGACTTAGTGAAAAAGAAGAAGAAATTGCATGATAAAAATGTAGAATCCATGAAAATGGTAGATGAGTACAAA
>JAOXYD010212614.1:0-20073 GCA_028565735.1 Pinacopodium congolense
ACTTTAAGCTCTTTTCCTAAACTCTTTCTAAACTACTTGATCTTGAAACTTCTCTTGATCTTCAAGCTTGATCATCATGTGACCTTTATCATTTGATCTTTGATCTTCAAGCTCTTGATCATCCACATGCTTGAGCGCTTCTACCTTAGCTCCATCAACCTTTCTTATAAAGCATCAAAGACTTAAACATTAGTCATAATAATGTTTTGTCATCATCAAAAAAACATGATTAGAACCACCTTGGTTCAACACTTTTATTACACCACATCTGGCATGTAAATTGCATTGTGAGAGGGATACATCATCATTTGGATGGGTAGTGAGTATGTCAATGGGTAGTACAACAGTAGTGGGTGTGGTATGCAAGAGTTGTGTCATCTATATTGATTAGGCGGAGTTAAAGGCCGACTTGATTATGCTCCAACAGAAGGAGATGGATATTATTCTAGGTATGGATTGGCTCACAGCACACCTAGCTATTTTAAACTGGTACACCAAGGAGGTCATCCTTAAATCTCCTAGACAGCCTAGAGCAATGTTCTGAGGGGTTAGTCAGGCAGTACTAGCCAGGCTGATTTCTTCGGTTAATGCATTGAAGTTGATTCGGAGTGGATGTCACGCGTACCTTGCCTATATGACTGATACTCATATGGGGGTGACGGTTCAAGATATTCCTATTTCCAGGGAGTTTCCTAATGTATTTCTTGAGGAGTTACTGGGATTGCCCCCAGATCGAGAGACAAAGTTCAGCATTGAACTCGCTCCAGGTACTGCTCCTATATTTATCCCTCCATATAGGATGGCACTGATGGAACTTAAGCAGCTTAAGGCTTAGTTACAGGAGTTACTAGATAAGGGCTTTATTGAACCGAGTGTGTCTCCTTGGGGTGCACTAGTTTTATTTGTGAAGAAGAAAGATGGGACATTGAGGCTATGTATAGACTATAGGCAGTTGAATCGGGTAACAGTGAAATGGGTAGATCCATAATCTACTAAGGTATATGCTTCAAACTGAAATACGTGCAACATACCTGCAACAACATTAGGGAAATCCTGAGCCTCCTGCCCAGTGATGGTATAAACTCTGGCTTGTGTCCGAGATGAAGCACTACACCCCTCACCTCTGGCACCTGAGCTTGTAGCACCTCAAAATCACGTATACCTGAAAAATATCAAGTGAATGCATCTATCACCTTTACCATTATTCCAAATCATAATGTAAGTATGTAGATTAAATGAAAGATACAATTATACATGTGAAATGACTCTCTGAATAGGGGATTCCTATATATATAGGAATCGGATCACTACATTTCCCATTCACTATGTGTTTTCGCAACAGTCAGTTAGTTATGGTGTCGTTAAGTTCTTATTGAATCTTTGTAATTATAAAGTCCTCATCATCCTCTTGAAAATATTATTTGTCTCCTAAATCTAGATCCATCTTTAGTTCGAATTTGCAGATTGTGCCTTCTTGCTCTACAATAAGCAGTAGAGACCTTTTCTTGGTGAGTTCTTGCATCTTTTGGACTATCAGGTCATTGAAAAATACAGTTAATATACATAAGAAACTTCACCATTTTCAATGCGAATAAGATATTTGAAAGGGTATTTTCCTGATTCCTAGTGGGAAAATAAAGAAGATTATATAATCTTTGCTATTCCTAATGTCTTAAAAAACTAAAGACCTAAAGATCATAAGGGCTGAAACACCTGTCAATGGTGAATTTCCTTACTACTATAGTCAATATGACATCACAACATGATTTAGATGAAGAGGGAATGTTGCATGTGGCTCCATTTATTCATCAATGGAGGCCCACCATCAAAAGTTTAATCTCCGAAGAAGGATTGTTTTTATTTTTTAGAAAAAAGATAGATCTTTAACGTAGGATCTTGATGACAAAAGGTGTATGGTTAAATCATCGGGCATTATTCTCACCGAAGATGTTTGTTACTTCAGGATTAGTGAAGCTACATTCCTAAATTGGACAGAACAAAAAGCATCTTCCTTTAAGATAAATAAGTTAATATAAGGTATCTTAAAAAAAATTAACAATAATAATAAATTAGTGAAAGCTGTAATCTTTCAGACCTAAACATCGTAGCAAAAACTACAAATTTTCACGTAACCGAACTTGTCTTTCTAGAATTTTCATGGCCCTTAATCTTGGAGGACTTGTTCAAGTTAACGTCCTGTGTACTTTCCTTGTTGGTCATGCACAATAGAAAGTTCAAATTAATAATTATAATTGATCATATTCATAATCCATTCTTTTCCCGCGTGAAGGTTGTACATAACAATGCATTACATGATTTGCCTATGATTCAGTTCCATGATTCAAGCACCATGATTTCAACTATATAATCTTAGCCTCTAGATCCTATTGTGTATAATTTTATTTCCATAATTACACATATATTACTTGTAGAAATGCCCTTTATAGTTCTATTGTAAAATATATACAGAAACACCTTCATTATGTTATTCTCTTCCTATAATTCTCTTGTGAAATATATATAAAAACACCTTCCCCATAGACACATAGCAAACAAAACAATCTCTTTCAAGATCTACATAGCCAAATTCAACAATATCATAACCTTTCCTCTATAAAATATCACAAATTTCACAATCACCATCCTAGACAATTCAAACTACCTAGTTTAGAGAAATCAAGCCCAAACCATCTTACATATGTATGATTTGCTTAGTCACATAGATAGCACTTGACCTTTAACATCAAAGGATAACTCCACATCACTTTTTAAACATCTTAAGTGGGATAAAAATGATGACCCAGTTTTTTGTGTTCTCACTTTACTACTCTGTCTCTTTCTATTGCTCCCATTGCCTTTGGTTGTGTTACTACACTTCATCCCTGGATACGTCAAAAAGATTACTTCTTGTAACAAACCACAAGTTGACGATGATTCCTATGATGTTGGTTACACACTACGAAGAAAGGCAACTCCTCCATCTTTAATGTTCTCACCACATTATCCTCCATAATAGAAGACCTTGCAACAATCGGTGGCCTTGTCTCTAATGAAGATCTGGTGTTATTCATTCTCAATAGCCTCTTACCTAACTATTAAACCTTTTTCATGACAATAAAGAATCATAAATCATCACCATCATTAACTGAATTTCACATGAAACTCCTTTTCTATGAACGACGATTAACGCTATACCACACCCTTAGCCTAACTACCATTGATGTCACCTCAATGTCGTCGTGTAACCCACGGATAAAACCAGTAGACTCGGTGGTCGAAGGAGCACCCATCCATCCTCTCAATTCCATCGACCTCCTTATAACCGAAACTCTAATTTCCCTAAAACACATATCAAAAGCCAAACTCACCTAAGCCTTTTTCTTGAACCCTCTTATTCTTTTCCAAATCAACCAAGCCTATTCCATAGTGCTCCTTATCTAGCCTCGCAACCTTATTCACATCCACCTCCTTATCTAGCCTAATCCCCTTAGCCAAACATCAATATTTCGAGTCTAACTCAGCTATAAGACCAAATTACACACACATCCTACTTACATGTCAAATTTGTTATAAGATATGGTATATTATTACTAGGTGTAATTTTTTATACTCCAACTCCAGAAACAGTTAACCTTACCCTTGTCTTGACCAAACTACTATTTATAGTGTGTTCTCTGCTATAAACATACACGGTCCATCAAATACCTCTCATCTTACCATTAATAACATCACTAAATGGCTCTTAGACACTGATGCTACTGCCTATATGACACCTGATCTGCAACTATCAGATTTTATAGAACCATATGAAGGATCAAACTAAGTACTTGTTGGTAATGATAATGGCCTTCTTATAACCTCTACTGGTACATTTATAGTTATAGAACATCTTAAATTTCTTTTTTTTTTACATATCTTGATTGTTCTGCAAATTACTCCTAATTTTGTATCTATTGGTCAATTTGTTACTGAGAACTTATATCTAATTAAATTTAATCCTTTTGATTATATTATGAAGAATTTAGAAACCAATATACCTCTCCTCGTAGGTACCATCTACGGAACTCTCTACAAAATGAAGATTTCTCGAGCCTTTCATAATCTAATTATCTTCCATACTCGTACCATGTCCTCTAACATTTGGTATTAATGACTTGGTTATCTCTGTAATAAAATCTTTTATAAATTGTCCCATAGTCTCTCTATTAGACCTCATATAATAATGTCTTGTAATTCATGTCTTCAAGGTAAAAATGCTATTGTCCTTCCTCATCATATGTGTCTACTGATCCTTTACAATTTATTCACTGCAATATCTAGGAACCATCCCCCACTTTATCCCTACCTGGTTCTCATTATTTTATCATTGTTATCGATGATTTTATTTGTTTCATATGAATCTACCCTTTAACTTATAAATCTCAAGCCCTTCATCAATTTCATCATTTCAAAACTATATTTGAAAACCTTTTCACGACAAAGATCAAAGTTTTTCAATGTAATAGAGCACATGAATATACTAAAATGTCCCTTGCCCAGTACCTAATCACTAAAGAGATAATTTATCATATTTTTTGTCCTCATACTCCTCTATAAAATGATGTTATCGAATGAAAATTAGAAATATCATAGAAATTGGACTCATTCTACTCGTCCACACTTCTCTTCCAAAATCATTCTGGTGTAAAGCTTTTTCCACGGGCATTTACCTCATACATCTGTCCTGCTTCATAAATTACCTCATGAAACACTCTATCTCATTAAACCAACCTTACTCATGAAAAACTTATTCCTAACTCTAACTCTTATGTCTTTCTTGAGTACTCTCTACACTATAAAAGCTATATATATCTTGATCCTAAAATAAATAAAGTCTACATATCTCGTTATGTTTGTTTTATTAACACACTTTTTTCCTATCCTCAACTAATCTCCTCCCAATCATCTCTGCCCCACCTTCTACGATTAGCTTACTTCCTCCTATAAACACTACCTCTTTGATCTCTTCGTCATCACCATCTACTTAACCACCATCAAATCAATAGTTACCACCACAAACATCATCACTTGTCCCACCAGTTTAAAAAAAATAACATCCTATGATAACTCATACTCATCTTAACATAGGAAAATCATACACTCTTATAGATTATGTTATCCTTCACATTACTAAATCACTCTCTGATACTCATGAAATCACTTGCTATACACAAGTAAAAAAGTTTTCTCATTAGCATCAAGATATGTTTGATGAGCTTCAAGTTCTTCATCACAACCAAACCTGGACCTTTTTTCCACCTTTGCCCAATGCTAATATAGTCAGTTGCTAGTGAGTTTTCCGAACCAAATGCAAACCTTATGGTTCTCTAGATCAATACAAAGCTCGTTTAATAACCAAAGGCTATCACCAATCTCCTAGCATTGGCTACATCGTTACCTTTAGTCCTGTCATTAAACCAACTATAATGCGTATTATTTTGACCATTACACTCACAAAATCTTGGTTCATACATTAATTAGACGTTAATAATGCTTTTGTTCATGGAAATATTTAAGAACCATTTTACATGCTCTAATTATCATGTTTTGTCAATTGTTAACATCCTTACTATGTTTATTGTCTTGAAAAAGGTCTTTATGACCTCAAGCAAGCTCATTGTTCTTAGTTTCATCGCATAAACAAAAAACTTCTGGATTTTCATTTACTCCTTCTAAATTCGATACCTCTCTCTTCATTCGTCACATTACCATTAACATTATCTTTCTTTTAGTTTACGTAGATAATATCTTAGTTACTAGCTCCTCATAATCCTTTATTCTTTCTCTTATCAATAACTTTAACTCTACCTTTTCCATAAAGGATATTAGACCACTTCACTATTTTCTTAGAATTGAAGCTACCACCATACCCTATAGTATTCTTCTTACCTAAGTTAAATATATACATGATTTATTCACTCATACACAAATTGACCACAGCAAACCTTTATCTACCCCCATAACACCTACCTTACCTCTCTCCAAAAAACAAAGCGTTCTACTTTTTGACTCAATTGAATATTGAAGGACTAGTAACGCTCTTTAATATCTTTGTCTCACTGATCTTAATATTTAGCTTGTGTCAACAAATTTCTTAGTTTATTCATTATCTTACCAATGTGCATTGGACAGCTATCAAATGAATTCTTCATTATTTACGATCTACCATTTTTTATGGTCTACACTTTACTAAAACCCAACCTCTTACCCTCACAACCTACTTTAAGGCTGATTAGACTAGCTATCCTAATAACTGTTGCTCTACCTCTGGATATTACATTTACTTGGAGACTAATCTTATCTTGTAGAGTGCCAAGAAATAACCAGCAGTTGCTCACTCTAGCACTGAAGTAGAATATCAAAGTATTACACTTGCATCAGTTGAGTTATGTTAGATTACATCCCTTTTTAATAAAATTGGTCTTTTTAACTTGAAACCAACCTTGTCATGTAACAATCTTGGTACTACTTTCTTCATTGTTCATCCAATTACTTATGCTCGCACCAAATATAATGATATTAATTCATTTCGTTTGCAATTTGGTAACCATGAAAGCTTTTTTCATTTGATATATTTCAGTCAAAGAGCAAATTATTTATATCATTACCAAATCCCTTGCCTCCACAAGATTTTACTAGTTATGAGATAAGATCACTGTTACTTCCATCATGAACTTAAGGATGATGATAACGCCTAATACGATTTGTTGATGATTCAATTACCATCATTTCAATTGTATTACCTAAGCCTTTAAATATTCTTATGTATATATGTATCATTTATATGAATGGTTGTGTAATTTTCTTTAAAAAATAAAGTAATTATTAACGGACTCCTTTATATTGTTCAATTTTTCAAACAACCATTGTAATTTAAAACATCCATTAGACCCCCCTATAATTTTGTATAATTTTCAATATACCACCTAAAACTATTCTAAGCGACAATACTGATGTGGCGGCTAACGTGGCAAAGTGACTGTATAGAGATGTTGACATGACAAATGATACAATGAAATTCTTTCAGAATTCAAGGAGTGTGTGTGATATTTGGCTAAACTATAAGAGGGTAAAATATAATTTATTGTAATTTTTAAAAAATGTACATTTATATTCATAATATTTATATTAAAATGTTCTTGAGATAAAAATTTTGTAACTTTAAATAATTAAAGTAACCATTTCAATAAGATATATTTCAATATTTCTACTTCATTGTATATATGAATTCATAAATAAATAAATAAATAATTAATTAATTTTAATTAATTAATTAGTTTTAACTAAAAATTATTAATTAATAATTCTAATTAAATTAACTCTAAAATATATATTTATATTTATACTATTTATATTAAAAATAATCTTAAAATAAAAATTTTAAAATTTTAAATAATTAAAATAACTATTTCACTTAAATATGTAATTGTAATTCAATCTCATAATTCAAGTACCATAATTTTAATTGTATAATCTAAGCCTCTAAATCTTCTTGTGCATACATGTAGCATTTATATAAATGGCTCTGTAATTTTCTTACAAAATATATACAAAACCACCTTCCTTACATGATTCTCTTCAATACTATGGTTCGTTGACTTGGAAGTCCATGAAGACCCGTGCCAATCAAGAATGAATTGAAAGATAATATGATGTAGGATGAGTAGAAGAAATAATAAAATAGGGCTTAACTCTCAAGAGTTAGGAAAATAGGGTTGTTGGGTGTTGTTAGGCTTGTTGAAAAATCAATTTCAGGTTTGAATTTCAAGGTAAGTTGTCAAATTTTCAAGTTGATGATGGCTGAAAATTTAGGGTTTAATTGTTATACCTTTAGGTTAAAAATTAGGGTTTAGGCTGCTGGAATTAGGCTAAAGTTTAGGGTTTTTAAGTAGAAATTGGGTTTTAGGGTTACTGGAATTTCAGACTAGGTCAAGAAACAAGGAATAGGAAACTAGGAATCACTCTTACGGTCTAAGAATCACTCTTATAAGAAAGTATCACACCTTCTATAGAAAGCTTAAATTTAGAGAAAACAAAATTTGCATCTTCTTTTATGAAGGGCTGATTACATGCATATTTATAGAAAAAAATCTATAGAATTCTTTTCCTAGTAGGAAAAGGTTTCCTAACTATATTCCAAACTTGAATCATATTCTAATAAGATTTCCTTATTCTTAATAGGTAATAAAGTCCTAATCTAATAAGGATACTGTATCTAAAGTCCTTTTTTAATAATAAATCCTAAGACAAACAAAACTTAGAAATCCTAACAGAAACAAAAATTCAGCCATTGTATTTGTTATCAATTCAACTCCCAATTATCATCCCACCAAATTAAAGCTTGTGGTTGAATAACTTGTCCTCTTTTATTTCTTTTGTAAACTTTAAACTCTTTTGCATCACAACCCTTTCAAACCCTGAAATTTCTTCTAAATCTTGGGCAGTAGTTGCCGAACTCCTCTTAATTCTTCTCCATTCAGTTTTTTCTCTTATTGCCTCATTATGTCGAATTCATCCGAAAATCAACCTACTATCATTAGTTCCAATTCGTCTACCAATCTGAGACACCAATTGAGTCAAAAGGAGAATTGCAAAATATTCAATCTTTTTACAAGGTCAATGACCGGAATTATCTTCAATGATCTCAGATTGTTAAGACTTCTCTCAAAGGAAAGGGAAAATTGAGCCATCTTATGGGAACTACACCCAATGCTGGAGAGTCTACATTTGCAAAATGGGACAAGGAAGATTCCATGAGTATGTCATGGTTGTGGACCTCCATGACGCCTGAAGTAAGCCGAACCTGTATGTTCCTAACAACTGTTAGGGAAGTTTGAGAAACCGTTTGTCAAACCTATTCAAAAATGCAGAATGCTACATTGATTTATTAAATTCGAACCAAAATCAACATCACAAAGCAAGGTAATCTTTCTGTTGCCGAGTACTATAGGACTATGAAAGGCTTGTAGCTTGAATTGGATTATTATCAAACTTTAAAATGAAGTGTAGAGAAAATGATGCCATGTTGCGGAAATTTGCGGAAAGAGAGAGAATATTTGAATTCCTTGCAGGCCTAAATATGGATTTTGATCCAGATTGAGTTCAAGTTCTCAAGAAAAAAGTCCTCCCATCTCTTGAGGGTGTTTTCTCTATGATACGGGGTTGAGAAGAGTCACCAAGGAGTGATGCTTTACAATCCAACAAATGAGGGATCAGCCATGAATTCTGTAAGAGATGGACACACAACCAAGGCCAATAAAAATGAATAGCAATCTAACCAAGAAGGGGTTTAGTGTACCTATTATAAGAAAGCATGTCGTAGCAAACTTGCCGGACACTGCACAGAAAGCCTCCAAATGTTGGAGGAAATTGTGGAGGACAAGCCCACATGACAAATGTTAAGGATGCTCCTAGTGAAAAACCAAATCAAGATGAATTTGAAACTCTTAAGAAAGAAATAAAAGAGCTGATATCCATGTTGAAATCAACTAGAACACCTAGTAGCTTTTGCTTCTTAGCTCAATCAGGTAAGTTGTCTAATTCTTATGTTCTTAGTGACTCTTTTCCTGTCCAAAACAATATTTGGATGAAAGATTTAGGTGCTACTGATCATATGGCTTTTTCATATCAGCCTTTTACCTCATATAAGCCTCATGTAAGCCTTGTCCTAGCAATAAAAAAATTTAAATTGCAAATGGAACTTTTGTCATTGTTGTAGGTCAAGAAATCATTCCTCTTACTTCCAAAATTGCATTAAAATATGTCCTACATATCCCTAAATTAGCTACAAATCTTTTATACATAAAACAAGTCACTTGTAATTTGAATTATAAAGTAATTTTCTATCCTACACATTGTATTTTGTAGGACCTAGTCTTAAGGAAGATGATTAGGCTTGTTAAAGAAAGGAATGGGCTCTATATCCTTGATACTAAGGAAGACAAAAACTGTTCCCTATCAAAAGCCTACCTATCTACCCCTTTTACCAATAAAGAGGACAATTTACTCCATCATTATCGTCTTGGTCATTCACCATTTGGTTTCCTCAAAACTATGTTCCCATTGTTATTCAAAAACATTGAAATCAGCAGTTTGCATTGTGATGTGCATGTCCTTACTAAACACAAATGTTGTTCTTATCCTTTGAGTAATACTAGAAGTGTGTTCCCTTTTTCTTTAATCCATTCTGATATATGGAGTCTTTCTAGAGTTTTGAACATTACAAAGGCAAGGTGGTTTGTTGCATTTATAGACGATTGTACAAGGATAACCTGGGTTTATCTTATGAAAAACAAATCTAAAGTTTGTAACGTATTTTCAAGATTTTTCCAAATGATCAAAAACCTATAAAGTGATAATGTAAGAGATTACTTCAACCAAAATTTGTCATCATTTCTTCAAAAAGACGGAAATATTCATTACTCATCTTACATTAATACACCAAAACAAAATAAAATAGTCGAGAGGAAAAATAGATACCTTTTAGAAATCACTCGAGCCTTATTATTGCAACATAATGTTCCAAAATGTTATTGGGGGGAATCCTTTTTTACTGCAACTCACTTGATAAATAGAATTCCCTCTAAATTTCTCAATTTAAAGATTCCAATGAGTGTATTTCACAATTATTTCCCCAGTTCAAAAATAGCTTCCAAATTACCCTTAAAAGTTTTTGGTTGTTTGGTTTTTGTTCATATTCACGAAACTAATTGAGGAACACTTGACCCAAGAGCATTAAAATGCATCTTTATTGGTTACATGCATGCTAAAAATAGGTATAAATGCTATCATCCTGCTTCTCATAGATTTTTCATTTCAATAGATGCTACTTTTGTTGAAAAACAACCTTTTTATTTAGGTTCTCATTTTCAGGGGGAGAGTGAGTGAAAATGAGTTGTTTTTACTTGATTTACAAGTTACTATTCAATGTGAAACTGTTCAACCTAAAACCTCAATATCTCGACTTACCATAAGACTAGCATGTTGATCGACCATAAAACCAACCTTTTGACACTTCAGAATCAACCCTAAATAAGCGTCCAATTGCTAAAAAATCTATCCTAGTCCACTCCAGGAGAAAAGGGCCTCATTCTACTCAATTGCAAGTTCAAGATTCGACTCTTCAACCAGGTATGCAGTCACAATTACTCTCTCCAATGATTGATGATTCAGATATTCCTATAGCTCTCAGAAAAGGAGCTCGAAATTGTACTCAAGATCTTATTTTTCACTTTTTTCTTTTGATAAAATCTCATATAAAAATTATTGCTTCCTCACTAATTTAGATAGAGCTACTATTCCCCAAAACTTCAATGAGTCATTTAGGGATGAGAATTGGAAAATTGCCATGAATGAGAAAATGAGTGCATTCAATAAAAATAACACATGAGAAATCGTTGATTGTAAAAAAGACAAGAAGCTTGTAGGATGTAAGTGGGTATATATAATTAAATATAATGAGGACGGGTCTTTGTAGAGGTACAAGGTTAGACTAGTAGTCAAAGGATACACTCCACAAGGAGTAGATTATTAGGAAACCTTTGCTCTAGTGGCTAAGATGAATACAGATCGAATGCTTTTGTCTTTAGCTGCTAATTTTAATTGGTGTTTACGGTAATTTGATGTCAAAAATGTCTTTTTACATGGAGACATTAAAGAAGAGGTGCTTATGGAACCTCCACTAGGTTTCAAAAAATATTTCAAAGATAATCAAGTGTGCAAGTTAAGAAAGGCACTTTACAAGTTAAGCAATCACCACGGGTTTGGTTTGGCAAGTTTACGAAAGTAATGCTCGATATTGGCTACAAACAAAGCCAAGGAGACCATACTCTCTTCTTTAGACACGCAACAGCAAGGAAACTTATAGTTTTGATAATATCTGTTGATGAAATCATTGTGATAGGTCATGATGATAAGGAAATTCTAAAGCTTAAAGCTAGACTTTCAAAAGAATTTAAGATTAAAGAGCTTGGAAAGCTCAAATACTTTCTAGGGATTGAAGTAGCTCGGTTTAAAGAAGGCATCTTTATTTCCCAAAAGAAATACATTTTAGACCTCTTACGTGAGATGGGAATGATGGGATGCAAGCCCCTTGATACACCAATAGAAAAAAAGTCATCGGTTAAGTGAACCAAAAGATTATGAAGTTGTTGATAAAGCAAGGTATCAGAAGTTGGTTGGAAAATTAATCTACTTATCTCATACACCTTCTGATATTGCATATGTTGTGGGAGTGATAAGTCAATTCATGCCTGATCCTAAGAAAGTTCATTTACAGGCTACATATTGAGTGATTCAATACCCGAAATCTACTCCAAAGAAAGGAATTATGTTTAGAAAAGGAGTAAATATAACTATAGAAGCCTACACAGATGTGGATCATGCTAGGTCACTCACAGATCGACGCTCAATAACACGTTATTGTACTTTGATTGGAGGGAACTTAGCGACTTGAAGGAGCAAAAAACAGGCAGTAGTATCTAAATCAAGCGTAAAACCTGAGTTCGATGCGATGGCTTAAGGAATTTGTGAACTCTTGTAGATAAAGAAAATCTTAGAAGACTTGCAAGTACAATGGCATGAGCCTATGAAGCTATAAGCAACAACAAGTCTGCTATAAGCACCGCACATAATCTAATTCAACATGATAGAACAAAACATGTTGAGATAAATCAACACTTCATCAAGGAAAAGATTGAAAGTAAACTAATTTGCACTTCTTATGTTCCTACAAATGGTCAAAAGGTAGATATCCTTACAAAAGGATTGGACGACTCAACTTTCTGAAACATTACTAGCAAGTTGGGAATGGAAAATATTTATTCTCCAGCTTGAGGGAGAGCGTTCAAGAATCACAGATTCTTTGACATTCAAAAAGGAGATACATAGCTATAAATAACTAACTAATAGGTTGATTTGTAGGCTTATTATTCTGATTGTAATCTTTCCTAATTTATTTAGTCAATGACTGCTGATATGTAGGATTAGTATATTACCTAAAATAGAACCCTAGTTTTGTATCTATATTAGTGTATCCATTCTATGACAATAATAAGAAAGAATTCCATATTTCTATTTAGGTTTCATTAAATGCATCCATTTATGCATATGTTATACAAACCTAACTGTCAAAATAATCCTATACCACTTATTAGTCCTATTTTTAAGTTAGGACTTATGAGAATAACTTAAGAATGTCTGACATCTTCAGTTGATAGCAGTGCATTCTTCATGAAATTGTCATTGGTTACTACTTACTTTACATCACTGGGTCAATTTACTACATAAAAGGAACTTATTAAACACATACCAATTATGTCTTGTTGTAGATGACATTGTCTTTGTAGCAACAAGACACATCAATGTGTACAGTTTAAGGTTTGTCTAGTATCCACTTGGTTACTAGTTCGACAATGAAATAGCATAGGCATGCAAAATAGCAACTTCCCAATTTTTTTGTTCAATATGCAATATATGGTGGATTACAATCACTAAATAGTTCTTGAACCTAAAAATGAGGCGAGGTTCTTGAATATTAGGACCAACATTAGGCATAAGACTGTCATACATAGAATTTCTCCATTATACAAATGGTATTGACAATCAAAGCACTAAAAGTGATGAAGGACAAACATAAGAATGCCAACTATTTGATAAAATAAAGTATAAACTGAAAATAATGGCAGCTAGAACTTTCAATTAGGGCTAGAAATTTAAAAAGAAAATAAGGAATTGAAATAAAGGATAGCTATCAAAATCACAATTAGGATTTACATCAAGAACAATTGGAATCAGGCCCACAATTTAAAACACACAAAACTATTGAAATCAACCAATAGGAATCTACAAATCGTTTCTAAGATTTAGGAATGAGTCCAACTATCTAAGGATTGCCCTTAGAAAAGTTTCCTGCTTGAAGATAGTCAATCTTATTCCTTAATCAATGAGAACAGTGAATATAAATAGAAAAGTTTATCATAATCTTAAGGGAATTGGAAATCCAACTAAACTTCTAAAAAAAGACCAGAATCCTATTCAATAAGGATTCTTTTTATCCCTTATTGGACTTAAAACCTAAACTAATTACAAATCAAAATAGAAATATTTTCTTTTTCTACTAAATATTGCAGCCTAAAGCTATTACATAGAAGTCGATTGAAAGAAAGGTTCTCAACAAAGAAGATCTACAGTTTGATCTCTAAATTTAACAAGTAAGAGATAGAGAAATTGAATAATTTATTAGGATCTCTTAAGACACCATCTACAAGAGGTACATGCTCATCAACATTTTTAAGTATCTCTTCTTCTTCTTATGTTGTTAATGTCTCGGAAAAAAAAAATCCTCAACAACGTGGGTAATTGATTCTGGAACCACAGATCACGCGTCTTGTTCTTCCAAGCATTTCCCCTCTTATACTCTTTTACTCTAGCCACATGCAGATAATTGGAGCTAATGGGCCCATAGTTACAATAGCAAGTCGAGGGGACATTCACATATACAAATCCCTTATTGCTGTTACTTTGCTGGTTGCTATTCAATAATAGTCTCATTATCTTCAAGTAGGAGGTTTATCATGCAAACAAACCTATAAAGTTTAAAGTACTTGCTTGTACAAAAGATCAATATCCTTTTAAAATTGTGCAACGAGTGGGCAAGATGGCTTAGACCTTGGAACTTTCAGATAACTTAAGAACATCACACTTTTCAGGCATCTCAACTTAAAAAGCATGTTTTTGATACACAAGGGAGTATAATCAAATCCAATAGTGGTGCAATATGTTTAAAACATTCAATAACCATTCATGATAGGAGGATGGTTAAACTCAAACAACAAACTAGTTGTACAAGTAATGGTTACATGATCAATGGAGGATGATGGTGATGTTACTTCCAAATTTCTGTATAATTTGCAATAAAGTTATGCAAAAATCAACCTTATGGGCACAATTGCTAAAGAGGGAAGCATTGTTATAGCTTAAAGCTATGAAGTAGAAGTGAGAATAAAGAAATTCAAATATGGTGTCAAAGAGGTTAAGATCTGATCATCTACAAAGTCAAACATTGTCGTAGGATTAAATGTAGAAGTTAGTAAGGAGAGACGTGTAAATAAAGGATTAATATAATTCTTAACAGCTATATTAGCCACTACATATTGAGTATAACCAATTTTTTAGCTTTAACAGAATTCTTAGCAATCTTGCTCGACCTTCCTCTTCAATCTAATTTCTTTATTTATAAATTCTAAATACAAACCCTAAAATCCTTGATTCTTCAATTGATAAGTATCAGGAAAATTAAATTATTTTTTATTTTGCATCAAGAAGGATACTGAAATTAAAACCCATCATAATAATGAACTAAACAGGCATAAAGAAATGATAATCTTTTAATGTCCACCAGAAAATTTGACCAAAACGCGATGAAACAAAAGAAAGAGCCATCATAATAGGATTAATAGATGGAGAAGATTGCAAGAATTTCTTCTCTAACCATTTTCTTTTATCAAAATAGTTACAAGATGAAACTAAGTAGAGAGAAATGTTTTTCTTATTACATATAAGCTGTACAGTATATGTCTATTTATGTATAACAAGGGTTATGAAAAAAGATATTAAAATCTCATAATCAACTCCTATAAATCACATAATTTGTTCCATAATCAACTCCTATCATTCAAATAATCTGCTCCCATAGTCAACTCGCATCAATCATATAATATGTTGCTTAATATACAATAATTTACATTCTTATTTTACAATACTCTCCCTCAAGTTGGAGCATAGATGTTAATTATGCCCAACTTGTTATACAGATTATCAATCCCTCAAAGCCTTTGTGAAAGGATCTCCTAATTATTCTCCACTCTTTATATACACTGTAGAAATTAGATTTTGTTGCAAATTTTCACGAACAAAGTGACAATCAATCTCGATATATTTAGTTGTTCATAAAACATAGGATTAGAAGTAATATGAAGAGCAACTTGGTTGTCACGTCATAGCTTTGTTGGCATTGAGACTTTAAAGCCAATTTCAGTTAAAAGTTGATAAATCCGCATTATTTCACAAACAAACTATGCTATAACTTTGTATTTTGATTATGCACTAGAACAAGACACTACATTTTGTTTTTTACTTTTCCATGACGCTAAATTTCCTCCAACAAGAACACAATAGCTAAAAGTAGATTTTCGATCAATCTTGGAACATACCCAATCTACATCTAAGAAGCACTCTATATGAGTGTAACCATGATTTTTATACATTATACCTCACCCAAAAATCCCCTTCAAGTAACACAAGATGTGTTTTAAAGCAAATCAATGCTAACAGTTGGAGAGGCCACAAATTGATTTACTCTACTAACAAGGTAAGCAATATCAGGACAAGTTATCGTGCGATATTTTAGTTTCCTAACCAGCCTTCTGTGCTTCTCAAGATCTTCAAACAAGTTTCACTCTTTGTTACTTGCAGATCAAGTGGCATCGGATGACTGATGGTTTAGCCCCTAACTTTCCTATCTCAATCATCAAGTCAAGCACACAACTTTTTTTAAGATAAGAAGATACCTTGCTTGCTTCTAATCACCTCAACTCCCAAAAAATATTTCAATACCCCTAAATCCTTTGTGTGAAACAGGCTACGAAAAAAAGACTTTAGGGACGAAACTCCTATTACTAGTATTAAGGATGAATCCCTATAATGTCATGCCCAATAATAACAATATCATCTACATACACAATGTGTAAGACAATGCTTGATGTAGATTGTTTATAGAACACTGAATGGTCTAATTTGTTATTTCTAATTCCAAATTATTCAATTGCTTCACTAAATTTGTCAAACCAAACACAAGGAATCTATTTCAAACAATATTGAGACTCGCAAAGATGACAACCTTCCCCATACTCCCATTGAACAACAAACATAGGTGGCTATTCCATATGAACTTTCTCTTACAAATCTCCATGTACGAAAGCATATTTTATATAGAATTAATGCAAAGGCCAATCATAGGTAACTGCTAGAGAAATGAGTAATTGAACAAATGTCAACTCAGCCACAAGTGAGAAAGTATCTAAATAATTTACACTATAAGTTCGAGCATAAACTTTAACCATAAGCCACTAAGCCATTAGGATTGACTTTAACTATAAAGACCCACTTACGCCCTACAGCCTTTTTTCCTATAAATAGGCTCACTAATTCCAAGTATCATTAGCATCTAAAGCATTCATCTCTTCTATCACTACTACTTGCCAACTAGGGTGGGGCAAGTCGTCATGAAGAGTTTTCGGGATAGGCACATAATCAAGAGATGCAACAAGGAGTATGAAGACGATGACAAATGATCATAAGAAACAAAGGAAGAAATGGGATAAGTATAGTGTCATTTATATTTACATATAGCAATGGGAAGATCCAAATCATCTATGGGATCTGATGCTGATGTCATTGACGAGCCTCCATGATGCTTGATTATTTTTACAAATCCACAACTCTATCAACAACGACGGTATAAGTTTAATTAATCATTGTGAGTATGTCAAGGAATTAATGGAGTATTTAGATTTCCTATATTCTAGCAAAGGCAATGTTTCTCATATTTATGAAGTATTTAGGAACTTTTACTATACTGAACAACATAATCAATCTCTTCAAGCTTATTTATGAATTTTAAAAAGACATATGGAGAATTGAATGTCTTGCTACCTTCTAGTCTTGATATCAAGGCTCAACAAGTTCGATGGAAGTAAATGGCAGTCATGAGTGTTTTAGCAAGCCTTAATTCTCAGTTTGAAATTACTAAGTCTAAGATTCTCTCTAGTGCGGAAATTCCTCTCTACATGAAGTTTTTACTCAGTTATTTCAGACAGATATTATTGTGACAATCAATCCTCAAAACTCTAGTGCCCTAGTTAGTTGTAATCATGATTTCAATACTAAGAACTCCTCATAAGAACAATAGAAATGGAGGCACAAGACACTTGGATCAAAGGAATCAAGATTTAAGAGCAATTATCTGTCACTATTATCATGAACCTGATCATACTTGTCGTAGATTGCAGAATAAATTGCAAAAGTTCCATTCTGCACATCGCAATCAATGCTATACCAATCTTTTTCGTTGAGCAAACAATTACAATTTCTGTAGTTGAATTTACTAAATTCACCCAATACCAAGAAGCAGTAAAAGGTTCCTCCCATTCAGTTACAACAATTGCCAACTCAAGTAACACATCTACGTGCCTTCTTTCCTCTACCTCCCAATGGGTGATTGATTTTGGTGCCTCGGATCATATGACAGATCCCCCACGCATGATTTGGAAAATTCAATCAAGCAGTGGAAAGATTGGCATGACTGAGAGTAAATCAGATCATTTAATGTTCTAAAAACAATCAACATCTGGCATCATTCTCTTTGTTGTATATGTGGATGATATTATCATTACTAGAAATGATTCTAAAGGCATATCATCTCTAAAATTCTTCCTTCACAGTCAGTTTCAAACCAAAGACTTAGGAGAGTTGAAATATTTTTTGGGGAGTCGAATTAACAAGGAGCAGGAGAGGGATTTCCCTATTACAAAGGAAATATGTACTTTATATATTATCCGAGACTGGAAAATTGGAGGCTAAGCCATGCAATACTCCAGTGATCCCAAATTCACAACTCACGCATGATTGAGAATTATTTGAAGACCCTGCTAAATACGGGAGATTGGTTGGAAAATTAAACTACCTTATAGTAACTCGTCTAAATATTGCATATTCTATAAGTATTGTAAGTCAATTTATGTCTTCTTCAACCGTTCATCATTAGGGTGCCTTAGAGCAAATTCTGTATTATTTAAAGGGAGTTCATGATGGAAGAATATTATATAAAAATCATAGGCACACTCATATTGAATGCTTTTCAGATGTTCCTTGGGCTACTACAAATTACTGTGTATTTGTTGGAGGAAATTTAGTATCATAGAAAAGTAAGAAACAACAAGTTGTATTAAGATCCAGTGCAGAGTCTGCATATCGATTCGCGGTACAATCATTTTGTGAGATAATTCGAATATATCAACTTTTAATAGAAATTGATATTAAATCTTCAATCCCAACAATGTGATAATCAAGTTGCTCTACATATTACTCCTAATCCTATGTTCCATGAACGTACCAAGCATATTGAGATAGACCGTCCCTTTGTTTGAGAAAAAGTCCAACAAAACTTGATCTCTACAGGATATGTTAAAATTGCAGAACAACTCAAAGATATTTTCGCAAAAGCTTTGAATGGAGTACAGGTCAACTATATTTGTAATAAGTTGGAAATGATTAATATCTATACTCCCAACTTAAGAGGGAGTGTCCAAGATATGATAGGATTATAGTATTATAACCATATCTATTATAGATATGTAGGCTTGAATCTATGCTTGTTTGTAAGCTTGATAGCAGCATTTTATTAGAATAAAGATGTCACAAAATATATGTACAAAGTATGCAATATAGATTGAAAATACATTTGGTTTTCCTATACCTTTGTTTTCTATAGTAGAAAAGAGAATGTTACAAGGAATCTTACCATACAGAATAGATGATGGCATCTAATTTATCAGAAAGCAAGCTGTGGAAATTGCATCGGCTTAGAAAAATTTAGGTACATGTGCTAGGATTAAGGGTGCTTGTTTTTTTCTTTCAGCTACACCATTTTGAGATAGTGTGTCAAAATAAGAGGTTTGATGAAAAAAGCCATCGTTAGTCATATAAGTCTGAAAGGAACCAAAGTGATATTCTTTGGCATTCTCACTTCTCAAAATATGTAAAGAGACATTGAACTGTGTTTTAATTTCAGCACAAAAGGCAAAAAAATGATAAAACAACTCTAAGCAACTTTTCATTAAGTAAAGCCATGTTATTCGAGCAAAATATCAACAAAGGTGACAAAATATTGAAATCTAGCTTTTGATACAACAAGACAAGGACCCCAAATATCTAAATGAACTAACTCAAAAGGAAAATTGGATCTTTTATTGACTC
>JAOXYD010212624.1:0-20073 GCA_028565735.1 Pinacopodium congolense
TGATTTATTTAAAATTTTTATTAAAATATAACATAATATTAAAAATATGATTAATATATTATACTAATGTAATAATATTTATTTTATTTGTTGCAGTAATACTAAAAATTATGAAATAATATTTTAATTTTATTTATAAGTAATAATAATTATACAATTTGAATTTATAACCAATTTATTAATAGTAATCATTATCCATCAATAACATTAAGTTCAATGAAGTAATGAGATGAAAAAATTTATTCAGCTATTGCAATCAGTTTAGCAAGTTAATATGATAAAAACATCAAGGTTCAAGCAAGGGAGATTGTGATATCCCATGTAAAAGATGAGGATTACCATCCCATGTCATAAAGTGGAGGAGTAATAAAAAACATGATAAGTCTATGAAATGAATACTACTCAATTTTCTTATGGGCTAATTTGGCCTATAGTTATCTTAAGCCTAATTTATAGTTGTTGTTAGGCCAATTTAGACTTGGAACTTCACAAAGAAGTTGTTTTTGGGCCACTCTAAAGTTGGAATAATACAAAACAAACTAGTCATTATAACTTTTGATCTCTAGATGACACACAAGAGGTAGTGAATTGCGTGTTTTTACTTTCCGACATACTTGATATTATAATGACTGAATTACTTAATATAATGCATGATTATGAAAGTTTGATAAGTGAAATCACAAAATAATCATAACAATAATAAAAAGTGGGAAGAGAGATAAAAACTAATTTATAGAAGTTTGATTAATTAACACTTGATTTACATCTACTTCTTAAACTCTACTTAGCAAATCCACTATTTCTCTTTCTTTAATGGGTGAAAAAGAAACTTTTCATATAACATGCTCTCTTTTTTTTTTTGGTCAAAAGATACCCTTTACATATCTTTGTTATCATTAGTAAAGACAAAACTAATTAATTACTCTCTTAATTGACATCTTAACCACTCATATACACCTCAATAACTCCTTGAACATGTGATTATACATACACAAATATAATACTAGGGATTATATGATGCTTACATATATGTGAATGTAATGAAATTCTTCAAAAGCTTTCTAGGAATCCATCTAATGCCAAAAATATTTCTCACAATTCATATGTGGCTTGTTTATCTTAAGACAACCAAATATGTCTGTCAAAAAACAAAACTAGTTATTAGAACAACTAGTAATAATGACGATGATAAATCAATATATGACATTGGTTTACCAATATGAGAAACTTGTCAACTAATATTCATGATAAATCTTTCTTTTAAGGACATTGATCGATCAAATACGTCATATTGGTTAACCATTGTATTTATAGCATATACAAACAACTTTAAAACCTCAATTAACCTAAGTCCAACATAGGTCTATCAAACCTCCTAAAATAAAATTTTCAAAACTTTCAAGTTCTTTTAAAGATTAAAATACACTTCTTTAACAAAAATGTGGTCTAAATCATTTCAAAAGTTACTTAAAAGGATTTAAACATATAAAGAACATTTTCTTTTAACATAAACCAAATTGCCTCTTAATTATTGCAAGATTTATGAATTATGCATATAATGAAGTGATTACACAATGCTTGAGCCTCTAGAATATTGAAATGATTAAGATAAGGTCATAATAAAGATTATAATTATTTGGTACATATAGAAAGACTCGAATCTTTTTTTTTTCTAGGTCATTTGACTTAAATTATTTTGAAGCTTGCCTAAATTACATATATGCTCTACATTGCTCATTTTATTCATCCTTTGATTACTCAATTCATTCACTTAGATTCTTTGCTCACTTTTTCCTGCCGTTGTACTTAATCATTCACATATTGATTGATCTTATTATAATAGAGTTATGAATATTACCAAAAGTACATTCATCAATAATAATATATTTTATTATCATCAAAACTATAGGTTAAAACCTCATTTGATTCAATAATTTATCTCTTTTATGATAAAAATATTTGGTGAGATTAGAAAAAAAAAAGAAGACAATGAGTAAGTTTTCCTGTATTAAAGCAATATGTAATGCATGCTTAACATTGTTTCATGCGTCGTTAAATATGAATGATCAAGTTTTAATATCACCTCTTCGTTGTCCTTTTACCAACAATAAAAAAGGTTGCATAATATATAAAGCTATAATTGTCAAAAAGGTAAAAATAAATAAATTCTCTTCCTTTCGAGAAGTCTATCATATGGCAAAATTATGCATGCAAAGTGTTTATTAAGAAATTAACAATTTTCAAAGACCCAATATGCCAATTTAAAGGTATATTTATCTTTCTATTATTAGGTACGCGAATCAATGCTACATAAATATGTACGCCAAGTTAATATGTTCAAATATAATCAATATGAAAGTAAGTGGTGACCTCAATATAATCAAGATTTAGGTTCTTGAAGTCACTTGATGTTTATGGATTTTGTTCATTCATTCTTTTGACTTCAAAGGTCGTTTGATTCTTTGCTCCATAGCATATCTTTGGCTTAATTATTCAAATGTTTAAATAATTTAATTTTACTTTCTTCTAATCACCAAAAAAATGTTAATAGCAATTATGTTTGGTTATTATCAAAATATAGATTAGAATCTCCTTTAATTCAACATACTCAAAACCATAATGTTAATAATGTGGCTTTAAAATTATAATTTCAGAATTTTTGACTCATGTTATGGAAATTTTTCATTTAAATATTATTTATCAATTTATCTTATCACTTATATATTTTTAGTTATTATGTCTATATTAGTTATTTGCATAATTATCGCAGATGCAAACTTTGTTTCTGATTATTTTTCATACTTTTGCATATTACTAAACAATAAACTGCTTTTAAATTAAAATACTTCTATATATATCTTGTATACTAAAATTATATTTTATGTACAGCGTCTCAATTAATTTGTTTGACTTACTCTCGCTGTACCCATAATTAATTGGGATCTAGAAGAAACTACTCCTTTTGGTGACGGCTAATACTATGAGATCTTCAATACAGAGAAATTTTTTTTAGGAAATTGTGATTTCCTTATAAGTTGAGCATGAGTATGATTTTTGTTAAATTGTTCTTTTTTTTTAATTTGAATGAAGAGTTATTAACTAATTGAAACCATCTTATTAATTTATTATGTCTAAGATGTAGATCCAATTTAAATTAAGTGTCATTAACTAATTGGAACTATCTGAGTAATATATTTTGTCTTAGATTGTAGATCCATTTTATGTGATAACATTTAAAATATCATTCACACCTATGATGGTTAGACTTACCTAACCTATTCCGATCGCACGCAAATCATGCATTAAAAGTTGCATCACTATATTTTTCTTTATTAGAAAAAGTTAAATCAATTGTTGAATGGAGACATTTTATATGAGAACTTGATAAGAACGAATGGTTAAACAATTGATAAATGGTAATTATCATCTGTCCCAGGACGGGAAAGAAGGTTTGCTATACTTGTTATATATTACATACGTTGTCCTTGATGAACATGTAATAGTATGTACTATTTGTATCAGTGAGAGAGAATCGACCATCGGGGAAAAAGATGGGGAATTCTGGGTTTAAAGGAGCATCCGGGTTCTCAGGTTGTTCAACGGCTGAGGAGGTTACACAAGGAATTGATGCTACTGGCCTCACTGCCATCGTCACAGGTCTGTTTTTATTTCCTCCTTCTTGGTTACTTGTTTTATATTTGTTAAAGTGGGAACGACTATAAACTGGTATGCTTTGACTCCTAATGTTTCACTAAAATCGTTGTCACTCTTAGTGCTGTACGTTCAATCAAAACAAGTAGCAGTTGTGATGAGTTTTTGATGAAGCTGGTTAGTAGAAAATGATATGAACTGGATGGAATAAGAGGAGTTGGCCACCATATTATTGGGTGGCTGTATCTTACTCAAGAACATAACATCAAAGATCCAATCTTGGAACATACCAGATCTAAGCTGAAACCCAGAAAAAAAATCCCCATGAAACCAAAAGCCGAAAAGACTATAACTTCAAATTCCTGCGTACACAGAGTTCATGGCTTTGAACTCATATACCAACCAACATACGCCTACGTCCAATAATCCTATTTCTCTTCCTCTCAATAATCAAACCTGCGAGCTGTGTATGGCAACCATGGTCTACAACTACAGAATCACAAATAAGCAAGAAGACCCAGAAGCGTCAAACAACCTGTTTCTATCCGGACAAAAGTTTTCCGGTTCTCCGCTTTTCCAGTCAACCTGATCTTCAGGTGCTAGCAACGAAGAAGCAAAACGAAACAGAAGCCATAAACCGGACGTGGCGATGAAAAAAAATTAGAAGCAAGTAACTCGAAACTAATCTTCAGTAGGAAACAAGATAGGATCACAAATACTTACACACCCACACAAACAATACAGGAAGAGTACTATTTTTGTAGAAATTTTATTCTTATCTCTTGCTTAAAATATAACATTACACTACTATTTATAGAGCTAATGAATAATTATAGATTATTAACTTAAAGCCACTTAATTCTAGAATATAAATATAAAGACAAAATACTAGAATAATTCTAGATTATTAACTTGAAGATCTCATAATAAAATTTACATAACAGAAAAAGACATATCTATCTTTATTTCATCGTAATTTACTATATGTAATGCAAATGACTCAAGAATAAATTCATTTGAATATGTATACATACAACTTTAAACTGTTTTTTAAATCACATGCATTGATTAAGATTGGCCTATTTAACTAATCCTTTAGCGTTGTTGTAGAATTGTAAAAATCAAGTTTATTTCTAGCATCCTCCGTAAACTTGTTTTTCTTTTTTGTATAGCTCGAGACACATCGTTCATAAAAACATGATATTTGAAGGCCAAGTGCAAAATATCAACAATTTGATAAAGAGACATCATAAAGTCCAAGTTAATTTCTTTCTTAAAAATGCATTTTCAAATAGAATGAAACCTTATATCAATATAATTGCTCTTACCACAGATTACTAAACTCTTTGCTAAAACTTAAACAGTTTTTATTGATTGATCTCTATTACTTCACTTTATTCTAAATGATGTCTTTTAAAATCCGTCTCAACCACATAGCATGATGAATCTTATAAAATTCATAAAAATTATATTCATTAAAACTAAATTGTTTTATCCTTATCAACTCTTAAATTTTTAATTTCAAAATCATTTTCCTTTTCAATCAAAAATTTTAAGTTTTTAAACATATCAAAAGTTTCAAACTTTTACTTCAAAAGATTTGCCCATGTATTTCTATTATAATAATCAATTTAGAGAATGAATTAATAGTATTACCAAAAGATGGACAGTTAATGGTACTACAAACATCTATATGAATAAGTTTGAGTAACTTAGTCTTTTTTGAAATTGATTATTATGAAAAGCTTTTCCTTGGAAAGATATCAAATATCTGGAGTTTTAATAACCATATGAATCGTGCATTTTTTGAAAGAACTATTTAAAGAACAAGCGATACCCTCTCTCATTACTAGTTGATCCTTAGACTTCCTTCTCGCATTCTATCAACTTAATCTTAATCATATTCTTAGATCTTGTTCGTGAGATTTTAAAATATTTTTATGTACTCTTTTAATTTCTATATACATTAAATTACTAGAGTATCATATATTTTCTTACTTTAATACTTTATATTTTCTTTTTTATTGTCATCTGTGTTTTATTTCTTTTTCTTTCAGATGAATCTAAAACACTAGAATGTGTCTTTTAACAGGTCAAAGAAAGAAAGGAACTTTGAATATTTTCTATATATTTTATATCTATTCTAATCCCGTGACCTTGGATTGGGTTCCAAAGGATTCAGTTTTTTCTATAGTTTTCTTGGTTCTATCTCACCTGCGCTTTTCTTTCTATTTCTTGGAGCTTATTCCAATTCTTTCTTTTCTTTTCCAAGGGCGGCGAACTATAGTTAGGCATATGCCCAAGTAGGACAGTGATGGAGGAGAAAGAGACTTGACTCGCCCTTCACCCCTCAACCATTCCAAAGAAGCAACAGCAAAGAAAGCAGTAAGAGTGGAGAGAACAAGCTCTTCGGCAACAGAAACTCGAGAAAGCAATTCAGTTTGTGAGGAACAGGCCACTTATTTATATACGTCTCCCTTTGATGATCTGTCTGTCTATTCAGGCAGGTGTCACAGAAGTGAGTGCGGAATCAGAGAAGGGAAAATGGGGACTGCAACGTCGAAGACTTAGGGACTAAAGGAAATGAGTTATGAGACTCATCTAAGTTCCTATTGGCCGTTCGAAGCCACGAGATGGGTAAAGTCAGAATAGAAGCTACAAGCAACTATCCCAATAGGCGCAATGAGTGTTTACGCTCGACAAATAACTACTTTTCTTTATGAGATTAAGATTAATAATTAAATTAGTTTTTAATTAAAATTTTAAACAATTATTTTTTTGAATTAGAATTAATGGTAATTCCAATTAGAATGAGACTCCTTTGTTTTAAAAAAAGTTGCGTAATAAATACCATATGGCACTCAAGAGGGGGTGAATTGGGTGTTTAAAATTTTCTTTTAAAATCAAACAATTTAAACACCATGGGATAAATTTAATTAAATGAAATCTATAACCAAAATTTAAACTAAATGGAATGATATTTTTATTTCAATATTAATCAAATTTAATCAATAATAAACAAAAACAATAAGCATAAACTTAAAGAGATCAGGGAAGAGATGAACACATAGATTTACAAAGGTTCACCTACCTTAAAGATATTCTATATCCTCTCTCCAAATACTTGTTGGAAATTTATTAAAAACTAATCTTACTTTAATTGGGTGAAGAGTAACCCTTATAATAATCTTACTTTTAAGGTGACTAGTAAGCTAACAATCTTGTTCATAAGGGTCAAGAGGAACCCACTAGGAGAAACCAACACAATCGTATTTTAAGTGGGTGAAAAGTAACCTATTCAAATATAAATAAAACATACAATTTTTATTCCCAAAACATAGACCCCAAACTTAGGCTACAAAAGCATTAACTCAAGCTTATTTAGCTTATCAGCAACTTGAGTAAAATCAATGCAAGATAAGGGCTTAAATGCAACTAATGCAAAGCCAATGCCATATGCAATCACTAATGCTCATACATAGTATTAATTAAACCAATTCACATTCAAATATCAATGCAACTCAAATATTATTTTCTACAGGTCAGGAGCAACCTTTCAACAACTTTTTTAATGGAAAACAGTAGCCTTAAATCATTTATAACAATTAACCAAGTAAATCCCCTAAGATAAAGTAACCAATCATACCTTCACTGGTGTTTCTTTAAAGTTCATGTAATACAAGCAATTATAAAATTTCTACAAACAAATAAATAATATGGCAAGCCTCCTAACACATCAATTGATCATTAAATTGAAGTAATAAAAATGAGTGTAATTTACCAGAAATCAGATTAAACACAATAGCATGCAATATGTCAAAAATATGCATTCTTTAATGCTCCAGCCTAGAAACAAACATGTTTAACAAACTAAATGGCATGCAATCAACACAAAAATCATAACAGAACATTAATCTATCAGTTAACAACAAATCGTCACAATAAAAATGAATTTAACACATCAAATAGGTGGATTAATACAAGAGCAAGACCAGAAATATTAAACCTAGATAACTTTGGAGCAATATGAAATATTGATCTTAAAAAAACAATATAAAAGCTTAAAAATAGAAACAAATTAAGTAGAAAACAAAAAACTTGCAGTAGTGAAAATTGATTTAAGGACCAAAATAGAAGTGAAGAGATAAGTTGCACATAAGCTAGACATATTTGAGTAATCTGTGCTCTTGGAGCTCAAGAAAACATTATGAGTGCTTCAAAAACAAATTCAAAGGTTTAATACACTCTTTAGATCTTAACAAAAAATGTGTATGATGATTTTGAAGCAACCAAATGGATTTAATTAGTGAAAATTAAAGAAAACAAAATAGAAATCATAATAAAGATAGTTTTGTAACGTGTGACTTTGTAAGCTTTAAACTAATGATATAAACATTCAAAAAATTTAATGTATGATCTATGAAGCTTAAGGAAACTCTTAAGTATCTAAAAGAATTGAAAACACGAATTTCATGACTCTAAAAACATATTTAAAAGAAGATAAAACAGAAGAAAGAAAGATGAACCAATGAAGAATACAATCTAGATAGCTTTAAGTGTTTAATAGATTATAAGTTTGTAATCTTGTTTTTAGAGAAACAAGATCCAATATAAATGTTTGGAAATCATATTTATAGTGTTAGGGAGTGAGTTGAGTTGTTAAAATACAAAAATAGACGTTAAAGGGGTGAAAAATGAGAGAGAAATAAATGCTATCAAAGTTAGCTGTTATATGTTGTTAGGGGGCTTAAATAGGGTTACCATGGACTTAAACTGCACCAGATAAGTCCCATCATTTAAATCCCAAAAAAACCCAAAAATAAAGGATTTAAACCAAATCCATAATGCGTCAAGCAAATTCCTAACATTATATATGACTTCAAACAAATTTTCAGACATATATAAAGGTTTTTTCAATTTTTATAACCTTTCAATTGATTTAAACATACATTAATAAATTTAATAAATAACGTAATTCACTTTAAATTATCAAGAAGCATACACTAATACAATTCATTACATTATTTCTTGATTATGCGACAATTAGTCTCTATGCCATTCTAATTCGATTCCTAACATGTCAATGCCTTAATCAAATTTTATTAATCAGAAAAACCAAAAAAAGAGTTTAATTTGTTAAAAAAAATTTAACTTAAAAAAGATAATCGAAGAAATTTATTCAAAATTGTTTTCCATTAAATTTAAAGGTATTAAGAAAATTGAAAATGATTTCTAACTAAATTTGAAAATTATTTTCAAATCAAATTAAATTTCTATTTAGAATAGGTGTTCAATTTATTAAGGAATCAATGGTTTAGTATGACTTAATGTTTCCAAGGAGTTGAAAATATTATTTTAAATTGTGAATAAGATCAATAGTGAGAACCAGATGAAGCTTGAAGGTTTTGTGCACATAATTTGATTATGTGTGCAAGAAATGTATATTTACTATATATGTTTGATATACATGCATTATGAATTACATGTTTGTATGTAATATTTTTCTTTGAATTAGTACTTGATAAGATCATTAAAAGGCAAATATCTTGCTAAAATATTAAGAACATGTTTGATAAGTGCATAATTAATAATGTTTTCAAATGTAATTTGATGCACATTGATTGCGATCGTTCATACACCAATTTAGCTCAAATTAATTTATCTTTTAACTCAAAAATTAATAATTAATTCGAGGCCAACTCTTCGATAAGTGCAGCGGTCACAACAAGTAATATAGTGGAGTGTTTTTAAGAGTTCAAGCATTGATCCCACCAGGAAGTGTGTATCTGATTGTAAGCACTAGGTCAATTAGATTGTAATTATCTAGAGAACTATGATAGGTTTATAAATTAAACAATTCAAATAAAATTACAAAACTAACCTAGAAATCCCATAAATGTTATAATCAATTGTAAAAGATTTCAAGTTTTCTTTTCCCTAAATTATCCAGTTAAAGCTTTAGTGGCTAATGATTTAATTGATGGATTAGTGATGTTTAATCTACGGTATCTTCACTAAATCAAGACAATGCTATAATTAAGACACTGACTTATCTCTATTAGTCCTATCCTGAAGTTTGGTTATGCTTCAGACTTAAGTAATAGCCTTAAAGCTCAAGAAGTCTAATCATAAATTTCCCTAATTCAAGACTAGTACCCTCATGATTAACCAATATTTGGTTATTTCACTGATTTAAATCACGTTGTTTATTGATTTCTCTAGTAACCTAGGTAGAGATTGTCGGATCCTAAATTATCTAATGACAGTCTCCTAAGTTATCAGTTCAGCATAAGCGTTAAGCATTTAATAAACAAAGATTAATTCACTAATCATCCATTAACTATTAATTAACACAATTAACCATCAATAAACTATTGCAGTCTAAACAACATACAATTTTTATCAATTTAATCCTAGACTAGACAAAAGCAAGCGCACCTTATCAACTAGTATAAAATGGAGTAAATCTCGAGTATTATTCTCCTTAAGAATCTGATAACACTAGATCAATTAATGTTTAATTATCTAGACAACCCCAAAAGGATTGATTAAAAGAAGACACACAAGAATAAATAATACCAAAAACAAACAAAGAACAATCTAAGCAAAGGCTAAAGGATAAGAGTCTAACAATTGATAATTTGGCTAGGGCTCAGATTGCAATGGATTTAATAAACAAGAGACACATTCCCTTAGATAGATTTAAGACATGCATCACAAATTTAAGACACAGCCAATGGTCATAAAAACATCTTTTCTACCCTAAACTCAATTCATTTATCTTAGCCCAACAAACAAATTAGAATAGAAGGAACTAATATTAAGGCACTTAGAATTAAGTTCGTTAATCCTAGGGACCCTCACAAAAGACCTTAAAGCTTGGTCCATGCCTAATTTCAATTATCTTACCTAATTAAGATTCTAAAAATTAAAAGCTTTTGCTCAAGAGCCTTTAATCATCCAACGATCTAACTAAAATAGTCACTTGATTAAGATCAATTTAAGCTCGTTAATTAGGTAAAAACCTCTAAATAAAAAAACCTATTCAACCATAACCCTAACTAATTAGATTAAGCAAAAATAATAATAAATAAACCCAATATTAAAGCAATAAAACACATATTCATTGATGTAAAATAAGAGTTCATATAAACGAGTGAGAAAAATAAAGAATTTCAACCAAACCTTGTTCCAATCTAGTTGAAATCTCCTCCTTGAAACCTCCTGTAGACTCTAGGGACTCCCTCTAGCAACTCTAGGCTGAGATTAAATAAGAGAAAATGAAACCCTTAGCTAAACTAACTAGAAAAGGTGAAAAACTCAACTTTTGGGAACCTAGGAATGATTTACCTCATCTCTGCCAAATCTCCCCCTTTTCTTTATGTTATAAGGCCCTTTTATACTTTTTGGGTGACTCTTAGGTTTTTACATTGATACTACAATGTTTGATAGTGATTTGAAGTTGATTTTAAGTTAAATGTTTCATACAGTGCCTTTAACAGCGAGATGGAGCTGATTAACGGTGGGCTGGAAAGAGTGTCATTAAGGGTGCTGCAATCGACCATCAACAGCGGGGTATTCTTCCTTTACCAGTACCATACCTCCTTCAATGACACCCTGGCAGGATGCCGTTAATGGCCTACAGAATTTGACCGTTTGCCTTTCCTTTCACCAAAATCACTCCAAACTCCTCCAATTTGCTCCAAACACCATATGCTCTTGAAATCAACAATAACAACTCACAAATGGTGCTTTTCAGACATCAAATGGTCAAAAACAAAGAAAAATATGCTATTAAAATCAATAAAATTCACCATCAACATAAACACGTTTAATAACCTACCTAAACTAAAATTAAATATTCAACACATAAATTAATCAAACTAGCAAGATAATTAACTTTAACAACACAAACCTTGATTAATTCATAAAATAAAACCATAATACATAAGATCAAAGGTTTGAAATCATCAAAGATGGATATGAGACAATTAACTAACTCTAATCCATGTGATTACAACTTCTGGAACTCACAAACATCCTGTAAACTTAATTACAAACTACTGAAATCTAAAAGAAAAGAAAAACAACCTAAAACTACTTTGATCTGGAAAACTAACTGAAAAAAAGATGTTTATTTCTAGAACTGATGCTTCAGACATATAGGAGAGGCCTTTATATGTAGGGAAGGTGTAGTTGCAAGTGGAGGAAGAAGATAAGTTGCAATTATTGAAGAATCTATTAAAAAACCATGTCTGCATCTTAAACGATGGTTGGCACCGATGCACATCGTCACCATTTAAGGATGAACAGACTGTCGTTATACTCCTATTTTAGCATACTTAAATGCCAGTTATGGGGAGTGAAATGGCGGTCTCCTTACACCCACCGTTCTACTCTTCAAACTCAATATTTTTTCCCTTTTTTACATTTTTCCTCAATGATTCACATTAACCTACAAATTAAAATTTTCCAAATATAAATTAAACATTTAAGCACTGAAATAGGAGTAAATACACATCAAATAACTCTTAAAACACTATCAATTTAACCCTATAACTCCCCCACACTTAATTTTTTTCTTTTCCTCAAAAAAACTAATCATTCAACTTTCTCAAATTACTATATAATTACTGGAAAATTAATTCAAAATCAACATCATAATTATTGAAATTATTTTCTTAATCTTTCAAAAATAATGACTCATCGAAATGTCATATAATCAATTAATCATATTAATTCACAATGCACTTAATTCATATTATACTTTTTAGATTTTCAACCTAAATCACATAAATTAATTCTACGTGTAAAAGGCAAATATATTAAGTTTAATGCATTAACTTTTTAAACACTTTCACATTTTTTATTTTAAGACATAATTTAATTAAATATTTGAGCAAATTAGTTGAGAAGTAACTCAATCTTGTTATACGAAAGTGAACATTTTGTCATGAACAGCCTTTGGTTACTTAACTAAGTTACATCAAATCAACTAGCTAGAAGCACCACTTAATATCTTCAACCTTATAAATAATCATCTGATTTAGGGGTATAAATATCATCAAATTATTCAATATGATTTGTCCAATTAAAACCTCAATTAACTCCAAGGTCATACTATTGTCGATCTTGCTAATGATATTGTTTCCTCTACACCTTCTTGATGACTATAAGAAGTCAAAAAATGACCACTCTTTATACAAATAAAGACGATAATAAAAAAAATGATAATCTAAACATAAAAAAAAACACGGAAAACAAATCTATAGAGTAAGTGACACCGATATGTTCCTAATATTACAATTACACTACTTTAAAAACTACACCAAAAACTTGACTACAGTCGATCATTCATAAAATTAGCTTCAATTAATCTCTTCAAAAAGTTCACCAGTCACAACAAATAATGTAATGGAGAGTTTTTAAGACTCTAAGTATCAATCCCACAAGGAAGTGTGTATGTGATAATAAGTACTAGGCCAATTGGATTACAATTATCTAGAGAACTATGATGGGTTTATAAATTAAGAAATTCAAATAAAATTACAAAAATAACATAGAAATCTTAGAAAACTTCCAATCAATTGTAAAAGAGTTCAAGGTTTCTTTTTTCCTAAATTATCCAATCTAGGGTATCTTTACTAAATCAAGACAACATTATGATGAAGAAACTAGCTTATCTCTATTGGTCTAGAGTTACAATACTTTTTTGGTTGGTACATATCTAATCACAATCAAAACTTAAACTGCAGCATCTACGAGCTAAATTTTCATATGCTCTACAAAATCAATCAAAATAGAAACCTCAGCATCTATGAATTATATTTTCATATGCTCTTCAAACTTGGTAGTTTACTTTACCTCTTTTGATCTTCACCTGTAATCTTTACTAAGAAAGTGAAAATCTCAATTTTACTACCATATTTAAAAAAATATCAAAGTGATGAAGTCAAGAAAAATTACAAAATAAAGCTATTAAAAGCTTTAGTTGTAACATAGAATATAAATAATTAACATAATAATTTGAAACCAAGAAAAACAAAGAAGGAAATGTAAGCTTTTAACTAAGAATTTTTTTTATGGAGGATGTTAGAAGAATGATTTGAAACAAGAACATTACTTATGAAGCTCAAAGATGTATTCGTAAGAACATTCATCCCTCTGAGAAGCTTTTGACATTAGGATGCCTAAAGCTTAAGATTGAAACTCTTTAATTTTTAATTTCTTTCGTTAGTTTGATGGAGTCATATTAATATATTAAAAATTTACATTAAAAGTATTTAACTGAAATATAAAAGAAAATTTAGTTAGGATTTTTTCAATTATTTTGAAAACAGTAAGATTTTTAAAAAATATTTTAGTAAATATTATAGTATTATTTCAATGTATTAATTTTTTTGTGTTTTTGGAACATTGGTTGAACACTTTAATGAGTAAATTAACACTAGACAAATCATATGGACAATTTAACACATCCAAATGGTGGAATTATACCTTAGTGTGAGTATCTGGCCTTTGACATTGGCAAGGATATGATATTATATGAGTGAAAAGAAGCATGAGCAATATGACTCCTAGCCATCTAATGGGCTCGTGAGTTTGCTTATTGGTTTGCATTTTGGATTTTGGTTGATATTTTTAAAGTTTGTGTGATTATTTACATAACATAATTTGGTTTAGAGTTTCATATAGGCATTGAATTTCATAATTAATAGGAAATTTTGTCAATTATTTTAAAGAAGTTATCTTGATGTGTTAAAATGTTACGAAAAGTTGTTAGAGTTTATTTAAGTGTGTTTTAATGTCATTGAGCCAATAGTTTGTGTGAAAAATGTTTTTGAGACATTTGATAAAGTTTAGAAAAAATGTTGAAAAGGTTTTGAAGTTTTAGAAAGTTTTCACAAGTGATTAAATTTCCATGAAATAAGACATATTTTGTGTTTGAGTTTAATTGAAATATCTTAGTGCCTAAAATCACATTATGAACTAATTAGAACTTGTGTGAATTGGTTTTAAAGAGAAAATAATAGTTTTAATAATTTTTAAGAAAGCTTAAAAAATTTTGAAATATTTAGAAAGAAATTTATCCATAACCAAGATAAAGTTTTTATTTGAGTTCAAAGAACATGTCGTAGTATTTATAATAACTTAGGAAATGATTTGAAACTTGTGTTATTTACAGTGTTTGTGAAAAAAAAATTTGGTACATTTCGGAATATTTTACGATTGAGTTTGAATTAAAAGTTTTGCAAATATGCTTAATTTGTCGTAAATCAAGACATAATCTATTTTTAGCTAAATTATATTTAAAACTACTTTAATAAAGTTTTAAAACTTCTAAGAATGGACTTGGAAGTGCAAGAAATGGTTTTGAGTTATTGATTCATGAGTTACATAGATTGTAGAAGCTATACAAACTAAGCTTTTAGATGATTAGTTGACCAATGTTTGGAGTTAGGTCGACCATTTGAGATTTTTAATTGTTCGATCAATTAAGACTTAAGGTTGGTCAATCAATCCTTACAAAATGGGTACATTGGTAAACCAAATGATAAGAGTGATCAACCAATGGTTAGTTAACCACTCCATGAACCCTTGTTGACTGAAGGAGCAAAAAAATATTTAACAACTAGTTTGTTTTACTATATAACAAATTTTTTAACCACCCTAACAGCTAAGAAACCTCACTAATGACATTTTGAGCTTGGGTACTATATAAATAAGATTCCTAAACATTGTGGAATAAGTTTTGATGACTTAAGAGATTACTTTATGGATGAGAAAGAGTGTTAGGGTTTTGTGAGTTTTGTTGCATTTGTTGCATTCAATGTTATTTATAAGCTCGTTTGAGAATTGTTTTAAAAGTAAGAGGTTTAATTGTGTACACTTGAGTTGAGGATGTGATTCTTTTATTTTTTAGGGCGTGGTTATTAGTTTTAGATTAATTGATAAAAGATTACCCTAATGAATATTTGTATTGGGTTACTTCGACCCTGAGAAAATGATTTGTAAGAATTGCATTTCAATCTTTTAGAAAGAATGTTGTAAGAGTTTTCCTTCACCCTAAAGAAGATTATTTTATATGGTGAGAAAGGTTGATTGTAACAGTTTTCCTTCACCCTAAAGAAGATTATTTTATATGGTGAAATATATAGACGTAGGCAAAGAGTTATTTTTTCAAACCACCATAAAAGTTATTTTGTCAAACCACTATAAAATGCAATTTACACTCTCTTCTCCCAATACTCTTTCAGTTTATGCAAATTGTTGTTAAATTGTTTAAATTTGAATTATATTGACATATCATAACACTTAGGATAAATTATGGTTTAGGGGCTTCATACTTTACAAAAATTGGCTTAGGTGGTTTAGATATAATTTACTTCCCCTCTTAGGTTCCATATTAGATCTTAGAAATATATTTCAATTAATATATCAATAAAACTTAAACTAAAACCAAACTTATAAGGTAAGGAAAGTAGGGAAAAGAAAGTGCAAACATATTTCATAATGGTTCAGTGAACAAACCTTGCCTGCATTTACTCTCTAAAATCTTCTTAAAATTTTTTCTAAAATCTTCTTCTAATGGGTGAAGAATAACACTTATACAATAACCTTCTTTTAGTGAAGAGGAACTTTACAACTCAGTCACAAGCCCACTAAAAAATAAAAACTTAAAAAATATCACTTGATCAACCAATGTGTTTAAGGGTTTCACAACTTAAAATGGTATGTGCAACAACTATATAAAGCATTTAAAAAATTTCTCTTGATTTTACTATATACTCTTGACTCACTTGATTCACTTTTATACACTTAAATCTATTATAAGGGAAGGAGATGTACAAGAGATTTATAGTGGTTCAACAATACCTAACAATTGCCTAATCTACTCTCCAACTGCTTGTTGGAAGTTTTCACTATATTAGTCTTCTTTTGAGTGAAGAGTAAATCTCGCAACTTCTTCTTTCCATAAAAGATAATGAAGAAGAACCTTTATAATCTTACTTCTCACATAGAAGGTTAAGAGTAAAGCTTTAAAAATCTTTTTTATCAAGGGTCAAAAAGATCCCACATAATCTAGTTTCCAAGGGTTAAGAGTAACCCACACAATATTGTCTCAAAGGATTAAGAGGAAACCACACAATCTTGTTTCCAAGGGTCAAGAGGAACCCAATAATCTTACTTTAATGGTTAAAGAGTAATCCTTTAAATCATAACCAAAATAAACAATTTTGTTCCCTAAAAACAAATCCCAAATTTGTGCTAACTAAGCCTTGATTCAAGATTATATATCTTAACAAATTCTTCAAAAAAAAAACAATGCAAGATAGTAGCCTAAATGAAATCAAGGCAATTCTTATGCCTTATGCATTCCCTAATGCTCACACTTGGCATAAATCAATCCAATTCACATTAAATAATCACATAAACTCAAATCTTATTTACTACATGTCAAGATAACCCTGTCTACTCTATTTTAATTTCAAGGAATAGCCTCTAAGTCAACAACCAATGAACACAAATTAATTTCCCTAATTATGTAACCAATACACACCTTTAATGGTGTTTTAATGAAGTTTATACAATGAAAAACGATTCTAAAACTCATAAACACAAATAAACAATTTATTAAGTCTCCTAATTCCTTAAAAAAAACATTAAAAAAAGTTATTAATGCAAGAAAAATGAGTTTAAAGCATTCAAAAATCATATTTAACACGTGAACGTTCAAGCTGTCAAAAACTATAGTATATAAGTCTTAGCTCTGATAATTAATGTTTCTTACTTTCTAAACACCTAAGATTATGAAAATAAGCCTAATAGAAGGTGAAAAAATAAAATAGATTAGAGCAACTTTAAAGCAAAAAAATTATATTAAAATAATGAAACTTGAAGTTAAATTAGTGAGACACAAAAACTATATAGTTTTGAATATTTTATGAATTTAGAGCTTAAACAAACATTGTGAGTGCCTAAAATTTGAAGTGAAAGGACAAATGCACTTTGGAAATATTAAGCAAACTTGGGTGATGATCTTGAAGCACCAAAAATAAATTTACATACTTAAAATTGATGATTACAAAAATGAAACAAAAACATAGGTAGCTTGACTGATTTTTCTTTGAGAGCTTGAAATAGAGATTAAAATGGCATAAAAATTTTTCTAAAAGGATGAAGACACTTATAAATAGTATTAAAAAGTAGTTAAAGATGTTGGAAACAAAAACGAGCTATTAGGGTGTTAACAATCGATTGAAACCTGAAAAGAAAAACTAATCGTTATTTTATCAGGTCGTTAATGGTGACTCTTGGATTCTTCATCAGCGTCATTATACTTAGAGGCTAACCACCGTTAAAGTCCCCTAACATCATATATAACTTAAACAAAGTTTAAAACACATTTTAAACTTGTTCTAATGGTTACATTGATTTAAAGAACATAAACCCAACATTGCACATATCAAATTAAACTTTAAAAACTTATTTACTATTCTATTGGTTTTCAAACAATCAACCACTTCCATAAACAAAAATTCACATGCCAATTTTAACTAATAACACATACAAAAAACATTTTGAAACACTATATCACATCAAAAAACTTTCTTTAAAAACAATTCACATAATACATTTTGATTATTTATCGTTATGCCTTTATGCCATAGTAAGTAAATTCCTATCATGTTAATTTCATAATGAAATTCAACTAGACACCAAAACCATAATTCAAAACCTATATACAAATATGACATGTAAATTTGAACCCTTTCCAAGCATTGATTAAGATCAAGTTTAGGACTATAAATCAAGACACTTTCCTAAACGTACAAAACTTGGTCTTCACACCATGATCTTCACCATTGATCATTTGTTCTTTTTCCTCTTGATTAATTCTTGCTTTATCATCATTTTTTGATGAAAGCTCTTCCAATTTAGGTTCTAAAACACATTCTTGCACTTTTTGCATTTTCCTATCTTTCCTCCCTTTGTTCAATATTTATAAGCAGTAATATAAATAATATTTTACCCTAAACTAATTGACCACTCATACGTACTAGTTGAAAAATCCCTCTAAAAATCACACACTCAACCATTGTCCTAGAAAAACGTACACTAGTCAATCAATACTATTTGTAAGCCCTAAAGGCACTCAAGACAGGGGAGAACTGAGTCTTAAAAATTTTCTTAACAAATTTAAGCTTAATTACTAGCTAATTTATTTTAATGAGATATGAACAAGTGAATATAAAAAAATTAATACACAATACTAAATATTTAAAGAGAGATAGGAGAAGGCAAAGACATACAATTTGTTAAAGAATATCACCTACTTTAAAGATAGGCTATGTCTCCTCTCCAACTACCTATTAGATATTGTTCTTTACTACTAACCCTTATAAAAAGAAAGAAAACAATACAATCTTCTTCCAGGGTGAAGAGTAATCCCTACAAGATCAAACTTTTTCTCGTCAAAGAGGAGCCTTGACACACTTGACCAACAACTTCAAATCAAACAACCCCTTCACGAGTAACTAAGACACTTAAGAAAGTGTTCCACTTAAAGCACAATCAATCTAAGGGCTTTAATGTTTTCAATAATGATATGAATCATAAATGTCTCTATTGAAACCTTTTAAAAAAATAAATATCTCTAATTGATGCACTAAAAACGTGTATTATGATGAAAACATAATGTAAAACACTCACATAAACCAAACCTAGACAGATTTGATAGTTAAGATAGAAAATACTTCCAGACACTTAAACAAACCTCTAAAAATTAGTTAGATAAAAAACAATAATTTAGAAGTAAACAAATCTTATTTAGATGCTCAAATATATTAATGAAATCAAGTGCACCTTAAATAGATGCTCAAATCTAGACAGCTTAAAACAGTCTGTAAATATGAATGCTAAAAAGAAGTTATAAGTGCTTAAAAATCAAACTAAAAACACCTGGATAAACCTAAGATCATAAAAAAAAACTAATCACAACCAGTTTGCACATGAGAAATGGACTTTGATAATCGAAACACAAAGTTAGAACATGAATAGACAAATAGTGATGGTTTAATTGTATCTAGAAAGGTAATTTAAAGCCACTGAAATAACCTTTGAAATTTTCCAAACAAAATCAAACACACTCTAGGACACTTAAAGCAATTAGAAAATAATTATTTCAATATTTTAAGAACTGATTAAATTTTCCAAAAGCACGTCTAAATTTATGACAGAAAAATCTGGACAGATTTGATATCTTTAAAAAGAACATACTTAAAACTTAAGAAATAATCTTCCCAAAATCAAAACAAAAAATTTACAAACTAGGAATAGTACATAAATAGGAAATCACATATTTAAAATTTTTGAAATAGATCAAGGTATTAAGAATCAATATCAAAAACAATAAAAAAT
>JAOXYD010212631.1:0-20072 GCA_028565735.1 Pinacopodium congolense
ATTTTCTCCGAATTTTTAGTTTACTGTGATGCAATTGGTTCTATTGCTCGCTCTTGCTTCCAAATTTGTTTACATCTCATTTATTTCTTTATTTCTTTATTTATTTTTTTAAATTGATTTCTTCAACAAATAGTAAGCCAAATTGATAGGTTGTCTAGATACAATCCTCATGGGATCAATATCCGTTCTTGACTACAAGTACGACTCGTATACTTGTGGTTTTGAATGTAAAACTGGTAGTTTGCTTTTCCAACTCAACAAACATTGATACAATAAACCTAATGAAACATCAATATATCAATTAAAAAAAATTTCAACAATAAACATAATTTTAGAGCATCAAACTGGGGGATTAAATCAAGAGCTAAGCAAGAACTGTCAAACATGGATAGTTTTGAGGTAACATGCAAAATTAAGCTCAAACACAAAATATAACGACTTTAAAATAAAATAACTGTCCAAGACCTTAATCAAACTGAAATCAATAAATTTTCAATACCAAAAATAGATTTAGAAGTCAAATCAAAATGAGCAAAGAAGCTACACAGAAAATGTGACAGATTTGGACAACTTGTCTTCTTCGATCTCAAACAAACATTTTGAGTGCTTAAAAATGAAAGTAAAATATCCAATGCACTCTTGAAACTTTAAAAAAATGTTTGTGATGACATTAATGTAACAAAAACATATAGACTAACCAAATTTAAAGAACACAATAGCTCACCCAAAATAGAGATAGTTTTAGTGAGTTTGAAAACTTTAGCTTTAAAAAAATGAAATAAGCTTTATAAAATTCAATACTTTGTTCATTCAAACTCCTAGACACTGAGACGAACTAATAATAACACTATTGCAAGCCTAATAATAGACTAAAGTGATGAAAGATGAGATTGAACTAAGGGTAGTGAAAACTTTGACAGTTTCTTGAGCAAAACTTTGAAGGCATGTAATGCACAAATTAATCACTTAAAAATTCAAAAGAAAGTCAAGGAACTTTGTCTATATCTAAAAAACATGAAAACCATAAGATTACTGAACTAGAAAAAAAAAAGAAAACAGATATTGAATGGAAATAGTGAAGAAAATAAAAAAGCTTTGAATGTTTAGTTGATTGATCTTGTAAATCATTTTTCGGAGGTTCTAAATTTCATAAAATAGTTTAGGAATGATATTTATAATGTTGGGAAATAAACTTCATAAAATAGTTTAGGAATGATATTTATAGTGTTGGGAAGGAGTTGGAGATGTTAAAAACAATAACTAACCATTTGGGATCAAAATACCGTTGAAAACTCGTAAAAGCAACTAGTCATTACTTTATTAGGACCAATATGGCGGTCTCTAGGAAGAATACGGTGCCCTACAGCCCGCTGTATATGTCTCTTGAAATAGGCCCAATATGGGGGTCTTAGGAGCCCACTGTATAGCCTTTAAACCCATCGTATATGTTCTAGAAACACATGAAAAATGCTCCAAACCTTTCCAAATAAATTCCTAACATTAATTAATACTTCCAACAATTTTTTAAACGTAATTTAAGGCTTTTTCAACTTATAAAAACTTTTAATTAATTCAAAACATAAGAATTGCCTTCATTATAAAACTTTTCATTCTAAAAAAATTTTAAATCTTTTCATAAACTTCATAAACCATCCATTAACCAAAATTCAAATCCCAACTATGACATAAATCAAAAAAATTAATCACATTACTACTGGATTATGCAACATTTAGCTTATATGTTATTCTGATTCAATTCTTAATATGACAAATCCATAATCAAATTCAATTGATCACTAAAACCACAATTCAACTCTTATGTGCCTATATGCAAATGTATCATGCAAATGTGAAAGCCCTTTCCAAGCATTGATTAAGATAAAGTTTAGGACACTTACATTTTAAGTTCTTTTCCTAAATCTACCAAACTTGATCTTTATTCTCTTGATCTTCACTCTTGATCCTCAATCTTTATCCTTTAATCCTTGATCATCCAATATTTGAGCTGTTTTACCTTAACTCCACAAATATGTTATTATAGTTTAAAAATTAGCCTATGTTATAAATGCATCAAAACATAAAAATGAGTAATAATAATGTTTTTTCATCATCAAAACACATTATAGGAGACTTCTTAATTCAATAAAATTTTTTCAAACTTTAGAAAACTAATTTTCTAAATTTATTAGGACCTTAAATTAATTTAACCTTAATCTTATTAAGAAAAATTATATAAATTTAATTAAAATAAATTTGATGTAATTAAAAAAAAAGATGGTTGCTACATGCAAAACACTCACCAGTCTATTTTGTGATGTGCGTACACTTAGGCAACACTAACTCTTATGGGTGCGTGTACTTGTTGAGATGCCTACAATTTTTATATATTTTTTCATTTTCAAGGTTATTCTTATTCTAGCGCCTTTGCAGGTCTATCATTTCTATGTGAGTTTCATATCCAATTTGCCGCATACCTCCTACCTAATTTAAAAATAAGGAAGCCTGGTAGCTTTAGTCTCATTAGATTTGTTGCACCTCAGGAATCACATCGCCTACTACAGTAACTCATTAGGCAGTGAGATTGGCACACTAACAAAAAAAAAAACCTCTGATTTCCCTTTCTAATCTAAAATCAAACCAAAATCCATTAGATTCGCATACAAGGAGAGGTTAATGTAAATTGAAGAACAAATTAAAATCCCAGAAGGTAGATTCAATAACATATTCAGATTTTCACATGCCCAATCTTATCGACCCATATAGATCTAGATTCAAAAACCTCATAATTTCATTACTCAACTTCTTTAGAAACACTTTTCTATAAATTAAAGAGTGTAGAAAATAGAAAATAGGAGACACCAAAGTTTGTTCTACAAAATAGTTGAAACATCTTTTATTTAAAACCCATTTTAAACATCTTCTTTGTTTTTCCAGAAAATACGTAATGGGTAGATAAGAGACGTTAGCTCATGAACATTTTCAAAATGCATTAAAACCTAAAAACACTTTTAAGAATGTAATTTTAATGTTAGAAATAATTTCTTATTAAAATTATCCAATTCTTACATATTTTTACCAAACCATGAACAATCTAGCAACTTAATCAAATTAAATCAGTTAAAGTTGGCTCTGATACCACTGTTGGAAAACCTATATCAATCTAATAGAAATCACAACGGAAAAATTTCAACTTCAAGTAAAAATAAGAAATTAAAAGGTTTCAGACAAAACTAAATAAAGTTTTCCTGTTGAAGTTGATTTTTTCTCGTATCTTTAAACGAAAATTGTTCATGGGTTCGACCTCAAACGATATCCACAAGACGACTTGAAGAGCACTTAAAATGTTTTTTAGAGGAAGACATAGTCATGCTAGAAACCCTGACCTTGCCTTCCTTATATAGAATAAAAGACATATTTTCCTAATAGTAAAATTGAATAAAAATCATAATTAAAGTCTAACTCTAATTGTAATTATAATTTAATTTTAATTTAATCAAATATCTCATATTTCACCTTAAAGTTTCTTACATTTTACAATTAAGTCCAATTTAATTAAACTTTGCTCTCCTCCAATAAACTTATATGTGTGACCCATTAGATTATTAATATGATTAAAATTCTAATTCTAATTCATAATTAGAATTAGATAAATTAAAATTCCTTTAAATTCATATTTAATACTGCAATTGAACAATTTTGATTATAGATTAACATTGCCGTCCAGCAACATGTCATGACCACCCAAATATGAAGAATTTAAAATTGGATTGAGAAACTTGCCCATGCATGATTATAATGTATAATTTGATTCTTTAATCATACAATATTTCAATTGGAATTAGAGCCTGGAATTATTGTATACTTTATATATTGCAATCATATTCATGTTTGCTAATTAGTAAATGATTTGTAATTGATATTTGAAAATTCTTTTTCAAATTTTAATTCACTGTAACTAGAGAATTCCCAAATAAACACTAATAAAGAATAATAGAAAATTCTCCCTAATTGCTTTAGGGTGATGAATCCTATATTGATTCACACAACTATCTCCCTATAGCTCATACCATATCCGAGTACTACCTACTAATCCACTTTATAAAGTAGACCATAAGTAGCATTAAAAGATAGTAATTCCTATATGAGATAACTTTGGTGATCTCAAGTATAAAATTAATCATACAACCATCATAATGATGAAATCAACAGACATACAAGTTGTGTTCTATTTCAAATCCTTATGACTAGGTTAGTTTAATGAACTTATGTCTGCAAACTTTAATCTATGAGATCGATTAGTTTCTTTTTAAAAGAGAGACATAATGTGTGCTAATCTAATTGCTTCATAAATATCCCGTCTTGACGAAGCTAAAAATAGGAACATTTTAGGAATAATATAAAAAATACAATATTAATCTCATTATTATAATCTCATTATAATTTCCAATTCTATAGTAATTATTCCAATATTTTATATTTATCATTAATTTTTTAAATTAATTGACAAAATGAATAAAGATAATAAATACCTTTTTATTAAATAGAAAATCACAATGTCATAAATATGTTCATAACCAAATCGATGGGCTACAAGGGCATAAACTAATATTAACCATATACATAATTCAATTCATAGTTAAATAAATTCATAACCAATAAAAAAAATTAATTAATTACAGTTATACTCGCTACATCAATCAAATTAAAGTATGTTATTCAACATTTAATTGACCATTTTGAAAATTTTCATGGAATATCAAATAAATTATTATTGGATTTGCAACAATATCATGTAAAATATGAAATTTTTCTTAGTTCCTTACCCACACTTAAGATGAATATTGACCCCTTTGTTTAAAAAATCAAAGTAAAGACATAATGAGAGAAATAGGAGTAAAAATAACTCACTTAAATTTAGGAAACTATATGTTTGTCCTTTTTAATATGAGATAGTGTTTGCATCTACTAAAGAAGAATGAGGGAAAAATAAAAGTTCACACATGAAAAACATGTAAAGCTCCAATGTCATTAATAAGGATAGAAAAAAGTAACACAATAAGCATAGTACAAAATATAGCATTAATATGCAAAAATACATTGTACAATTTCAAACACCCCCTAACAATTAGACCCTAGATCTCTAGATTGCATAGACTCTCACATTTGATCAATTTGCCTTTGCATATGGTCCATCCTGCTCTTTAACCTCAAGAGTACCTCAAGGATACTCCCATAAATGGCTTAAATAAGGTAGAGGTAAAGGGAGTAACACTGAACAATGGGCATGGTATGGGTGGTGTATGATCATTTAGTGGCTCAATAGACGTCCTCCTCACTATCCTCTTCATCAGCGACAAGTATAGGAGCTCTCAATAAGACCACCAAAAGGTTACACTACTACCCTCGAACTCTAGCATACTTAAATGAATTGACTAAGGAGTATGAGATGATGGAAGAGCCAAGTGGCTGGACTATAAACTCTCCCTCAAAGCTCGATCCGAGGTCCCTAGATATCATGGTAATAAGGCATGGGAAGGAAATATTCTTATTCAAATGCTAAATTTGAACATTGTTGTTCATAAGTAGTATGATGAAACAGTCTAGTGGAATGCCAGTTAGAATGTATCTTATAGAGTATATATGTATCATAAAAGAGTATTGAAAGAGATATATTTTATGATGTTTTAATTTGAATTTCAATGACAATTTATCCTTATTTTGATGTTTAAATTCTTGATTTGTGTTCCTTTTGAGCTTACATGAAAATTTGACCTTAGGATACAAATAGAAGCTAAAAGGGCCAAGTTTAAGAAAAATTGTAACGAGAAGAGGTGTGGAATAAATTTGAGGACTTAGAAGCATCAGATTGTTAAGTTTCACACCAAATTTGAAGGCCATATGACAAGCCATGAACCATGCCAAAAAATAAAAAATATAAGCTCAGTTGAACACCAAATTTAATGTAAGTGATTTTGGTCATGCGTTAGTTACTGTTTAGAGCTTATATCAGTCCAAAATTTAATGCAGTTCAAGAAGATCATGGGAAGAATATACATACCAAATCTCATGGCTATTAGAGGTGTATAGAAGGAGTTATAGCAGAAAAGATGAAGAGGGACAGAATCCATCAATTTTAGGGACTTAAACAAATATTGTAAGACAATGTTTTTTTAATGATTTTTATGAGTAAACATGACCAACCAAATATAAGCATAATAAGGGTATATTTTTGTCATTCTTCAAGGCTTCCACTTGGGCATCCCCTTTGCTTCTTCTTTTCTTAGGTTTTAAGGTTCATTTAAATCTCTTTTCTTCTTGTTTCATATCAAGACCTTTTTTTTTTAGTGTTGAACTATGATTCATTTGTGTTTTTATTGATTTTTTTTCCATTTTTTTATTTTATCATGTATTTTGTTTGCATTATGATAAATTCTTGTTAAACCTTTGTTTTTGTCCGTTTAATGTTAAATCCTTATTTTCTAGCCTTGTTAGTATTTATTTCCTTTATGATTTCTACATTTTATTCCTTGTTTATTTTAATTTTAGATTGTGTTTGTATCAATTTTAGTACGTTAGCTAAATTTTAATTGGTTTTGAAGGTATTTGATGGATTTATGAATGATAATAGTGAGAATTGGAATGAGTTTTGAATGGGCATTATGATTTATGCTATGATTGAATTGGAATTCATATTTAATGCCATGAATTAGGGATTTATTAATATGATTGGCCATCTTAGGTGTAATTTCAAGTTTAATTGATAGTTTTTAGCTTTTGATCTATAATTGTCATTAGTGAAAACCATAACTAGAAATAGGTTAATTGGTTTTATAGGTAAACTTAACCAATTAGTCTAGGATTTCAATTCTCTAAGTTACATAGTTTGAATTTGTGTGATTATTGCTTAGGTTAACAGTTCCCTAGTGTGTTAATATTTTCATCTCACTAAATATAAAGAGCTTGTTCTAGGTTGTCAAGTGGTTAGGGGTAAGTTTTCTATCGCATAAAACTTATCTAAATTTAGAGAAACTTATGAATCAAGAGCTTATATGTTTATAAGATATAATCTTAGGCATAGCACAATTGATATTTTTGATAATTGATTACAATTAATGATTTCAAATAATAGCTTCTACCCAACTTTCTGTATTTGTTATGTATTTCTTGTCTTCTTATGTTATTTTTTGTTTCCCTTATTAGTTATCTTTTAATTCCTTTGCATATAAGGGTTTTCCTTTTTTTTTTTCTTTTTCCTTTGTGTAACATTAGGAAAAGTTGAAAAACACGACTAATTCTCTGTGAAATCGACCCTGACATACCCTCCTATATAGTTAGTTAGGTTAGTTAGGTATTTTATTATTTGGTGAACAGGTGATAGCTCCATCAGGTGCCTTATTTAACTTGCTTACTTTCATTAAGACATTAACACTTAAAATGGAAAAAATAACCCTCTCTCGTATACTAAACTATTAAATCAAGAATTCTTTTAAATTTATGGCTAGTCCTAACCCTAAAACATCCCAAGAAACTCTAATGGAAAAATCAATGTTAGAAGTAATCGCATCCCTATTTACTATGTTCTTTAAATAAATAAGCTATAGAATTAATAATTAGGTACCTTTAAAGAAAGATCTAATCTCGATGAGATTTGCCTCATCTTTGTGCACTATGTTTGGATAGAATTTAAGAACAAAATAAGGGTAGTATGGCTTAGCATTGATTCCCATCCTAATGCTTGAAATGTTCGAATGATATTGAACTTCCGCTCTGTAGCGGGTGCTACTAAATGCTCTATATATCATTCCTTCTTTAGGCCTTAAATTACTTAGCTCACCCTATATTTATTAATTTTTAAATGTCAAATGCTAGGAACTTCCTTAAACTGGAGGCAAGGAAACATCATGGTACCATCAAATGGAAAATAGTGGCAAAATAGAATAAATGACTACTAGAATATTGAATATGCTATTTACTCACTGTAATATTCCTTCACCATCATCAAAATATTATTGACATATTTTAAATATTCCTTTGTCGATAATGATGTTTTAGGTTGAAAATGGTACTAAAAGATAGATAAGGATATGAGAAATTAATGGTATAAAAATTTTATCCAAAGGCATAAGAGAATTATGCCAAACAACAAAAGACAACATTAATAATAGTGATAGTTAAGAACAACTACAATAAAAGGGAGAAAATAGTGAAAACATGTTATTTTTACGGTCATAAGGCTATTAGAGTGAAGAGGAAACAAAATCACTTAAAAAGGTAATGGCTTCCAGTGAAAAGAGGGGTGAATAGAGCATAGGTTGAATAAAGGAGAACAATTGACGAAGGGGTAGAAAAGAAAGAAGAAGAAAAAAGGCGTCTAAGATTTGCCAAAATATTGTCGTTTATAGGTGAGATATAGACTTCAGCAATAGTCTACATTTAATATAATGATGAAATTGAAGGGCATCATTAGTGTCTTCTATTCACATTACAAAAGTGATTTCTTTTGAGCTCAATGGTGCCATCACAATATGTTGTCACTGATTTGTTATTTTCATTTAACCTCAATGATTCCCTCAACAAGGGTGATTAATCATTTTTTCTAAGTTTTTATTCATAATTTCAAACCCCCAAATTATCATTAATTACCCCTAATTCATGGACCCCCTGAAAATAATAGGATTATACACTTATGTTGCTCAAATATGCTAAATGTAAAATGACAAAACTAAGAAAATTAATAAAGTAAAATAATGAAACAAAAAGAAATCTAATTTATCGGTTAGTTTACCCACCAATAAGTATTTTTTTATGTCTTTAACTGGATGATGCCATTAAGATGTCGTGGTAGATTCAAATCATCATTTCTTATGCCCATCATTTTATATACAATATCTGAAAATCCAAATGTTTTAATTAGAATATGGGACTGTACTTTAATTAGTCTCCTTATTATTTTAACAACTTTCAATTCCCTAAGCTAGACCATCACCTAAATTTCATTAGGAACCCTGCTACTCTTAGGCTAGTAAGGTATTACTCTAACAACATTTCACAAGCCAATCGTAAAGAAAGAGTTGGGTGTGATAAAGATGCTAAATACTACTTCCTCATCTTCCGGCTTTAAAATAGGCTTTCTCCTTTTAACATTCACTATGGTTCCAATAGTGACTATAAAATGTCTACCCAAGATAATTGACACATCATTATCCTCTTTCATATTCAAGACTAGGAAATTTTAAGGAAAAATGAATTTATCTAATTTGACCTGCCCATCATCTATGATTCTCTTTAGATACATAACAAATTGATTAACTAACTATATTGAGACTGTAGTAGGCTTGGGTTCCTCTAATCCTTAATTCTTAAAGATAGACACGAGTATCAAATTTATGCTTTCTCTATGATATATTAAAGCCTTGTTTATTTGTAAGATACTTATGATGCGTGGGAATGTAATGCTCTTAGACTCCTTAAGCTTAAGAGGTGAATTTCTAAGAAAGATAGTGAGCCACTATTCATTTAACTAGATAGTCTCTTACTACTCAAAATTCTTTTTGTTCGACAATAAATCCTTTAAAAACTTAATGTAGGAACCTCAACAAAAAGTATATTGATACGTAACTTCTTAAATACCTCTTAAAACTTCCTGAATTGCTTGTCTAAGTGGCCACTTTAAAGTCTTTAAAGATATGGGGTCTTGAGCTTATAAAGTTAGACATTAGGGCCCCTAAATAACCTAGGTTGCTCGTCCTTAACATTTTCTACTTTTTTTTCTTGTCCACCAGACACTCTTTACTCTTCTCTACTATATCATTCTTCTTCTCTAAAACTTTCACCTTCTATCATTTTTATTCTCTAAAACTTTCAACTTCTAGCATTCTTTTTCTAAAAAAATTTCACCTTTTACTTCCTTTCCAATCCTTAAGGTGGTAGCCTTAACATGTTCTTTAGGATTAGTTTTGGTGGTACTAGATTACTTATTAAATAGCCTCCCACATAAGATTTGAAGAATTTAACTTGCTTGAGTTTCAAGACTCCTAATAAAAGCCCCATGATTTTTTATCATATTTTCATTTAACTTAAAGTATCTTGTCATTTCCTCTATTTGTTTGTAAACTTGATTTTTTTAGTTTTTATTATAAGGTTACCTGTAGTAGCAGCATTGATATTACTATATGTAGAATGGGTGACTATAATATAGAATATATCAACTTGTTGCCTTGTGTTAAACCCATACCTTAGGCATTTAGATAGCATCTTATTTCTTACTTAAGACCTTTATTTCGACTACTAAGGCTACATTATCATTTATTATGAGAGCTTCATAAGGTTTCCTATCGTGCCTTTAGAAATGATATTGGAAGCTATTAATTTCCATTTCCTCTATCAGTTTGTAAACTTCATTTGAAGCTTTTATTATAAGGTTACCTCTAGCAGCAACATCTATATTACTATTTGTAGAAGGGGTGATTGCAATATAGAATATATCAACCTGTTGCCTTATGTTAAACCCATACCTTAGGCATTTAGATAGCATCTGTCTAAATCTCTCATAGATTTCATTTATACTCCCTTTCTCATACTACACTAAAGATGTAATCTTGATTTTCATCTTAGTTATCCTATTTAGTGGGAAAATTCAATTAGACACAATTTCATAAAGTCATCCTAAATTGTGATGGAATTAAGATGAGTTGTAGAGAGTTAAGATCTAGCCTTATTCCTAAGGGAGGAAGGGAATAACCTTACTTTTATCCCATCTTCAAAAATCTCATTATGTCTTAACAAATAAAAAATATATAGGAAGGCCTTTAGATACGTTTTTAAGTCCTCTAAGGTCGACTCTCTAAACAATGAAGCCTTAATCATGGAAATAATCTCGTAAGGGATCTCAAAATTATTAGGATAGACCCTAAGTCTAACTATACTAGCTAAAGGTCTATTGTTATTTTGTATAGCTATGTCCATCCTTATCACTTCTCTTCAGTCTTTATGATCAAGTGCGACTATGTTCTTCTAATTTTCATGTCTAATGATTTAGCCTCTAACTTAAGTTAATTTGCATTAATAATTTCCACTTCTACTTTGCTAGATGTGCCTACTTTAGTTTCTTTCCTAAGTTTATATATAATACATTCAAGTTGTGAATAAAACTTAACTCCTCACACTTTTGGCTACAATTATTCATAGGAAAATCAATCAAAGGGAATTAAAAAAATGAAGAAAAATAAAATTCAGAAAATAATCAAGAAAAATAGTAAAATAAAAAATAAAAAATAGTAAAAATACACTCTCATTAGTGATGATCTCTGGTAATGGCATTGGAAACTTATTAGTGGTCTTCCTATACTAATTTTTGTCCTAATCTTAACCTAAGACAATCATTAAGAAAGTATATCTATTACAAGTAATATAGTGGATCTAACATGACTCTAGATGTCATCTCCTAAGGAATTACTATAATTTCTAAGTCATCTAGGGAGTGATTTTCTAGAGAAACGAATTAAATTGATTAACTAAATTAGACTACTAAACTAACTAGACTACTCAATTTATGTAAATGATCTCAATATGCAATTAATATTTACTAATATCTAATGTAAATCTAAAGTTTAAGATTTTAATGAATCAAACGAGTTTAATAATTATTATGTTGTTAAAGCTAGAGTATCTTTTCAAATTAAGACAATGTTATGGTTAAGACAATGCCTTATCTCTATTAGCCCTACTTTGTTGTTTGGCCATTTAATAAACTTAGGTAATAGGCTTAAAGTTTAGGAAGTTCAATCCTAAAATCACTTTCTATAATTGAGACCATCCCAATTAATCAATATTTAGTTATTCACTAATTTAAAATGTGTTGTTCTCAAACTTTTTTAAAAACTATGTCATATTTCATGAATCCCTAATTATTTATGAATCCACATAAAATGGACATTCTATTATACATGATTAAGAACTTAAGTAAACAAAGACTAGTACATAATGTAGAGGTTGCAACTAAATTAGTTCATGTACTCACCTATATTTTTGTGGTTCCTATTCTATTTCTCTTAATCCAATATTAAACTAAGAACTAAAATTTAGGCAAGTATATAAAGGATCGAAAATTGTCCAAGTTATCATCTGATGATGACTTAAAAAAAACTACTAAGGGATTGCAATTATTTTGAGAATTTGGATTAATTGATTGGTTAAATTAAAAATATCGAACTAAACTAAATCACTTTCAATTAATGTAAAAAAAATTCAAAATTGTGAATATGAATTACCAAATATAAAAGTATAGCTAAGGTTTTTAGGTGTCGATGATTCGATTGATTTAAAGAACAATTGTATTGCCTAACCTAAGGTATCTTCACAAAATAAAGACACAACTGTGGTTAAGTCTATGCCCTATTTGTATTGATCCTATTTCTTATTTTAGAAATAAAATGAACTTAGGTGATAGGCTAGACACTTAAGAAGTTTAATTTTAAAATTCCTTATTTCATAATTACTACACTCACAATTTACCATATTTTGGTGATTCATTGATTTAAATTTCATTATTTATTGATTTTTCAAATATTTAAGGTAGATTTTTATTCTACGTGGCCAGCTAATTATAAAACATTAAGAACAAATATTGACATATAAATCATGCAAAATAACTCAACTAGAAAATCTCCTCACCTAGTCCTAGTTAACAAAAAATTTAGTTGCATCATACTCAGTGGATATCAATGGGTTTATGTTCGAACATCAATGGTGCCATTAATGGGTTGCATTGCTCTCTTATAGTTACAATAGTAATGGTTGAAAGATGACAACAACGCATGCAAATAAAGACTTGTAATTCTTTTGAAAAATGCATCATATTTAATCCTTTTCGTACAAATCACTTTTCTTTAGCATAAACCTATGCTGCGTTGGTTTGATATCACTAAGTTAAATCAATAAATCAATCAATTCCCATGCAAATAAAATTCAAATGCAAAACTAAGTTCACGACAGTGTACCGATCGCAAGTAATAAAGTGGAGCACATTTTAGGCTCTAACTGTCAAAGCCACAGAGAAAATGTGTGAATACTAGGGCAATTAGATTACAATTATCTATGGAACACAAGATCTTTGATTTAAAAAGTGTTAGATAAACTAAAATAAACCTAAAAACTTCCAACTTTGCAATTTTATTCCAAGTGATCTAAGGATTACCAAATGATTAATTTGCTAAGGACTACGCCCAAAAAGACGTAAGTGACTTATGAAATGGATTAGAATTTCTAATCTAAGGCCTTCACTAAATCAAGACAAAGCTATGGTCTAGTCATTGCCTTTTCTCTATCACTCCTAGTTTATGGTTTAGTCCCCTCATAAAGCAATAGGAAAGTGGCTTAAAGTCAAGAAGTTTCTAATCCTAAAAACAATATTCAAGATTAGTACCCTCATGATCAATCAATTAAAGTTCATATATCGATTAAAATCATGTCATTTATGGATTTTCCAATAAATTAAGTGATTGGTCCTCTACTTAATTATCTAAGTTCATGTCCTAAGTGATGAAGTTAAGATATGTTTTAATATCTTATATAAATAAAGATCTTCATCCAAACATGTGACAAACATTCACTCAAGACTTTCAAAAACCTATCCTAAGCAAGAATTTAGTTCAAAACAACATAAATAAACAAGGAAATTTGGATCAAAAGCAAAAAATTCATGTTCTTATATAAAAATGAATAAAAGAGATGAAAGAAGGGAAAGAAGGGTTTAGATTTCATTAAATGATGATACAAAGTGTTAGGAAACCTTCAATCACCTTAAAAACTCTTGGGAATCCTCAAAAAAACCTGAAATTACAAGATACATTGAATGAAAAATAAAAAGAAAAAACCTAAAAACTAAAGAAAGAAGAAGAGAATCTAATTTTTTATCTGAATTTTCATCTTAAATCCATCTTAATTACTCCAAGTTTGATCTCAGACTTCTCATATATGTCTAGGACAAGTTGGAATAAGTTGCAGCAATTGGAGAGCATGTGGCAGTTAGAAATATCTCGAAAGGGAGTAAAACGACACTTGAAGAATAATATAAAAGCATTGTTTAATCCCTGCATTTTACTTTCTACAATGACTTAAGCGACGAGTTATGAAGGAGTAGAATGGCAATTTATAAAGGCATTGTTTAATTCCTACATATTGATATTTTTGCTAAATTTTTTAGATTTTCTCCACTTTTCAGCTTTCATCTACATTGTACAACATTTATAAACATAATTAAGCACTTTAACAACAAATTAGCAAAAATGTGCCTTAAAATTGGATTAAATTGAGATAGAACTGGATTGAATTCAAGGCCTAATAATTCTCCCACACTTAGGTTTTGATTGTCCTCAAGCAAATCATTAAATCATCCATCTCAAAATAGAATATAAGCATATGAAAACTTGCTCAACCTATGAAACCCATTCATTGACCCCTTTTCTTAATTATTCAATCATCAAACAAATCATCAAGATGTTATATGACTAATCAAACATATAAATTAAAAAATAACGTCATATCACCTCATATTCTTTCAAACTTCAACCTATTCCTATCACCTCATATTCTTTCAAACTTCATCCAAACTTGTATAAAATAATTTACATGCATGAAATGAATATGTTTAAAGAAAATTTACTCATCTTTTAAGCAAATTCACACCTATTAACCATTAATCACAAACTTAAACACATTTGTGAGTTTTAAGGCTTGATTGACAGGTTATTCAATCTTTTTACAGAAAAATGAACATTTTGTAATGAACATCCTCGGTTACTCAACTAAGTCACCTCACATCAATTGGCTACTAACGCCACTCTTTGGTTTTAACCAATTGATTCGAAGCCGACGTAGTGAATAAATATTGCTCACATTTTCACAATTTTTCGTTTTTCTGTCCTTTCATTTTTTTTAAACATTTTCATTGATTATGAAACGCTAAAAGAGGTAAAAAAAAGCTTTAAGAGCATGCATTTTATACATGGAAACTCATAATTATCAAATTTCCATAATCTAAAACATTAAATCATCAAATTTCATTGTTAATAAACATACTTAGTTGGTAATATAACATCTTAAAACATCAAAACAATTGAAATCAAAATGATAAATGTCAATGATAAGCATCAAAATCTAAAAATTTTTCAACATATTATAAATTACTTGAAAAAGATAATCAAATGAGGTTATTTGGGAGAAATAAAATATAGGTGTGAAACAACCATTTCCTCCCCCATACTTAAATTAAACGTTGTCCTCAATACTATTAAAATAAAAAATAAATCATAAACATGAGGAAAAAAGTAAAAGAAAGCACCTAGATAAAAATGATAAAATTGCTTCAAGATCCATTAAAGATTCATGTTGAAACTTGCTCCATAAGATAGCCAAGATTAAATAAAACACTTGTAAAGCTAAGAAAAGAGAATCAAAGCACCAGAAACTAATTAGAAAGCAACCATGCTCCATAAAGTAAATAATATCAAAGAATAACAAGGAGCACAAAAAGGAAACAAACAGAAAAGCACATCAAACAAAAGAAAACTCACCAAAGCATACTAAAACCTACTATTACGGTTGGTTTACGTCCCGATAGTTTAACTCTCCATCCAATTGATTACCTTTACGCTTTGGAAATAGGAAAGGTACATTCCCACGGGTTCTTATACCTTTCATTAGGTGATAAATGCATCATAAATACTACTATTAATGAAAAATAATTAATAACCCTTACCTTGACCAAAGTACCCTGGTAAATATGTAAGAATGACTACCTTTGGCCTAGGATTAAAAGTAGACAAACGTATAAAATCAATGCACTCAATTGATACTTTATTATTCATCAATTATTTATTTTGATTTAGAGTGGAACTAGGCAGCAAAGAGGAGAAGAATGAGAGCAAATGAGAGAATCAATCATGCCATGATAAGTGATGGTTATGATAGAAAGTCCAAAGATGTTGAAGCTCCTCAACCATAATCGTGGCAATCCCAAGGTTATGGCTTTCATGGCGGGAAGGTCACGCATTTTCCCCATGTTAGAAGGTTTTCAAGAGTTTTAGGGGACTTAAGATGACTTGAACACTCTAGGAGCCATACCTTGGGATTTAAGAAGTATTTAAGAACAAATAAGAATAAGTTTTTGGACCTACCAACAAAAAAGAAAAATATCAAATAAGGAATACATCAAGATCAACCTAATTTTCCTAATTTTCTATATAAGGGATAGAGGAGAACGGTCATCAAGTGGGCTCTAGGAAAACTCTTGAGTTATTTATTTTATGGTTAGCTAAACTTTCTATAGGAATACTCTTAAGTTATTTTGTTCAAGTCTTATCTTATTGATTAGATGTATATGTGTTTGTCACGTTTAATATACATATTCCGTAACTATAATTGAGAGATTAGTGATTGTGGTTGGCCACATACAAAAGAATTAAAATATTTCTTTTTTTAAAAAATATTTTTTAAATAATTTTTTCAGGTATTGGCCGTATCAGCCGGAACCAATCGGTACCGACCTGTATTTATATCTGAAACAGTATTTAACTATTCTGTTTCGATTTCGTTCTGAAACGGTACTTTCCGGCTGGTACCGACCGGAACAAAAGAGTATTTAAAATGTTAGTTTTGATACCACTTCATAACGAAATTGTTACTTTTTTCTCTAGCATATCGACATGATGTCATTTGCTTACAAATTTTAGGATTTTCTCTTATTTATCGATACGAATAAAGAATTCTCATTATAAAGTAGGTCGAAGAGAAAATAATTCAAATTCCTTTATTAACAGTTTCTAAGATTTAATAAAAAGTAAACCTTAGTATTTTTTCCTTTTGTAAATATTTATGTATTGAGAGTAAGTAAAATATTTAAATACTAATCTGTATGAGACATTTTTAAAATACACGAACTTGTTGATCGATAATTATGAGAAAAAGTTGAATTAGATTTTAATAAATATGGTCGTTTGATTGGACTTTTGGTTGTAGTTTTTAGTTGTGGATGTTATATTTTTGTATTGGGTTTTGTGTATTTTTATAGATTTTTGTGTTGTTTGTCTTAATTTCTGTGCTGTATTAGAGTTTTTTTTCGATTTCTGTGATGTTCTTTATTGATTTTTGTGTTTAGAAAATCTAAAAACCAAATCTAAAATAAAAAACCTTTTCAAACAGGCCCTAAGTTTTGTTGCAGCATAAAAACTTTGAAATTTCATTCAATTATATTACGTTCTTAAAAAACCCTATATAATCACCTATATACTCATTCATATTTAAAAATACTACATCATAATATGTAAAAAATATATAGGTAATTTTGTAAATAATAGTCACTAAAATTCACCTCCTACTAGTTACAGAGTTTATATATATATATATACACACACACACACACGTGTATATATATATGCATGTAATATGCAAATAATTTTCTCAATATCTTCAAAACCAGATTAGATATTGAATCGGTGAATTGAGAAATTTAGGGTTTAGAGGTTTAATCGGTATTAAACAATTATAAAACAAGTATTGTACCGGCATTTGATAATATATATATATATTATAAAATAAGTAAATTTTATTATAAAATAAAATATAAATATCTATTATTATATAATTAATAAATAATAATTCTAACCAAAATTGAATTTAATAAAAAATATTAAAATAATAATTATTATTAAAATTGTATTTCTAAATGAGATTGCATTTTATCTTTATCAAGATTAAACCTTCAATATTATAAAGATTTGTAAATCACACTTGTATCTAAAATATTTGCATTAATATTTTCTATTATATTTAAATAAATTATGAAATTATAAATTACCCTTTCAAGTTCATTATAATTAAGATCAAGTAACGATTCTTCTTTTTTTCGATTCAAAAGTCAGTACAATTAATATAATCGATAATTAACAGGTTGGACTGCTTGTCTTATAACCAGTTAAATCGGGAGGTTTTCTTAATAAAAGATTTTTATACAAAATCGAACTGGTCAACTGAAAGGTTCACAGTTAACCGAGTTGAACTTATCAAATCGAAGGAGTTTTTAAAACACTAAACTTTATTATGCATGTTTATTGTTCCTTTGATATTATATATTGGATTAAATTCATTCAGACTCCCTGTGATTTGGTAGATTATCAAATAGGTTCTTATAATTTCAAAACTATCAAATAGGTCATTAAAATTTCAAATTACTTTCAGTGTTAGTCCCTCCGTTATTTCTGTCTAACGACAGTGTCATGTGTCATATCCCTGTGGAGCCACGTGGCATAATGTGAATATGCCATGTGGCACTGGACTAATAGTGAAAGTAATTTGAAACTTTAGGGACTTATTTAATAGTTTATTAAACAAAAGGGACCTAACTGATAATTTATCAAATTATAAAGATCTAAATGATATTAAACCTAATTAATAAATTATTTTAATAATTAAATAAACTTGTTAATAATTAAAGAAATATATGCTATGAACATTGTGTTCTTTTAATAAAATAATAAATTATTTTTTAAAAATCATACAAATATAATTATCATGCAAATAATATATTAATAATTACTTTAAATTAATAATTTTTTAAGGATGAAAATAGTTTGATTTAGTTATAATTTTATATAATCTAAATAACTTTTTTTATACTTAATTCTGATTGAATCTATATAAAATTATTTGAAACTTATTGAAATTAAATAATTTGAATATTAAATTTAAATATATTTAAACCCAATTTAAATATTAAAAATATTTTTTCTTCTGACGAAGATTCACAGGTATTAAAAATCATTTTTCTTGTGTTGAATATTTAGAAGACAAATAGAATAATATTTAAATTAGGTTTAAATATATTTAAATTTAAGATTCAAATCATATTTAAATTTTAATAAGTTTTAAATTATTTTATTTAGATTCAATCATAATTGAATATAAATTATATAAAATTATACTTAAATCAAACTATTTTCATCTTAAAATTTTTATCAATTTAAAGTAATTATTATTATATTATTTTTATGATAAATATATTTGTGATGCTCTCACATATATACATTATTATAGATATTAAATTTATAAAAATAAAATATTTGAATGATTTGTATTATTTTTAAAAAATTTTAATTTATTAATTTATTAAAAAATTCAATTTTTATAGCACATATTTTTTTAATTATTAATAATTTTATTTAATTATTAAAATAATTCATTAATTAGGTTTAATATAATTTAGGTCCTTATATTTGGTAAATTATCAATTAAATCCTTATAATTTGATAAACTATCAAATAAATTTCTAAAATTTTAAATTATTTTCACAATTAATCTAATGCTACATGGCATGTCCACATGATGCCACGTGACACTACCGTTAGATAAAAATAACGGAGGGACTAATGGTGAAAGTAATTTAAAATTCTAGGGATTTATTTGATAGGTTTGAAAGTATAAGAACCTAATTGATAGTTTATCAAACTATAGGGGTCTAGACAAATTTAATCCATTTTTTTAATTATGGTTATTATTTTAATTAAGAAATTTTATATTAAAATTTCTACATAGGTATCAAAACAGATAGATTTGAGGATAATAATTTAGAGGGGTTATTATGAATATGTAAGAGATGTTTAGTTGGATTGTAGATTGTATTGTTGTATTTTTTTTTATGCTGTATTAGTATGTTTTTTATCGATTTTTGTGTTTAAAAAATAAAAAATCAAAATGAAACACTCAAACAAAAGTTGTAGCTTTATTGATTATGAAAAAAGTCTACTCTTTGTTGGTCTTGAAGGAGGATGTCAGCCATGGAAGGAGATTCTGTAGCTTCTTGTCCATTGCCTGGACCATGTCTGTGCACTACCTCCAAAGTGGAGCCTTTCCTTCCAGCTGAATCATAAATTTTCCAAATCAGGACGTTTTTCTTGTCTCGCATATACATAAATAGAATTAGAAGGCACAACGTTTAAGTTATAGATTAATTGTAGTTAATTTACCTTTGGAAGAAGATCGGTCGCAGACGGTGGATGGTTCAAGGGAAGTAATTTTAA
>JAOXYD010212641.1:0-20070 GCA_028565735.1 Pinacopodium congolense
TAAACTCAAACCATTAGTGATTAAGCATGTTTTGTTATCATCAAAACCAAGATTGGAACCTCCCTTGGTTCAACATACGGTTTTCTTCTTTGTTACTTTAGTTTGCTTTTGTGTATTTTCTTTTTTTTTTTTTTGTTGAACCCTTTATTTCCTATTCTAAGCCCTAAACACTTGTTAATTTTTTGTTTTTTTCTTAGTTATTATTTCATTTATGTTGAGTTTATGTTTGAATATTGTAGAATCTTTGTTATTTTGTTAATTTATGGCTTTAGTTAATTTTCTAGCTTTATTGTTTTTGTTTTCCAGTCCTTATTTTGATTATTTTATTTTATATTAATTTGTTTATTTGCTGTTTTAATTATTTTCGTAATGTTAGCTTAGTTTGTGTTTGGGTTAGAAGATATTGATGGATTTTTAGCTTAATAATTGTGAAAATTGATTAGGAATTGAATGGGCTTTATGATTTAGGTTAGGATTAAATTGGAATTCTGATAAAATGATATGAATTAGGAATTAATTCTTAGGATTAGCTACCGTAGGTAAGATTTCTAATTTAATTCTAAGTAAAGGCTTATGATATGTAATCGTCCGTAGCTATTACTGTAAGTGGAAATAGGCTACTTGAATTTGTTAGTGAACTTAATCAATCTAGTCTATGATTCCAATTCTTTAGGTTACATAGTTCTATCTTATGTGATTATGGCTTAGGCTAGCTATTCCCTAGTATGTTAATGTTGTTACGTTGTTCAATTTAGAGAGCTCGTTCAAAGTTGCCACGTGGTTAGGGGTAAGTTTTTTATTATATAGGACTTCTCTAAAATTAGTGGAACATAGAATTCAAGAGCTTGTTTGAATCCATAGGCTAACACCTTAGACTAATCATAATTTATTTATTTCAACGATCAATTATAAGTCTGAATCTCTGATATATCTTTCACCCATCTGTCTTTTATTATTGTCTATTTCTTTATGTTTTATGTCCTTAGTGTTTTGTTCTCGTTTGTTTTCTTTTCTAGTGCCTTTGCATTAAAGGGTTTTTTTCTTTGGTTTTCTTTTAAACAACCGTATAAATAGCTTTATCATATCCTAACTCCCTGTGGGATTGACCTTAGCTCACCCTACCTACATAATTAGGTTAAGTTAGGTATTTTATTATTTGGTGAGCTCGCGACAGCTCCTTCCACATCACCCTTTCCTAACTTCTACATTAAGGTAGAATCCAAGTTATGCTTAACATTTTGTATCCTAGTCACATTGAGAAGTAATATGAGCATTGCTTTGTCAATAACAGTTGTTGCAACACCTTCTATCAAAATTTGAATAGAATATGGATTATGCTCCCAAATAGTCTCTATATTAGCTTACTTATTCAATTCAATAACAGTTTTAAACAATATGGGCATCTCAATGTCAACACTTACTATTGCTACACCTTTTATTACATCCTAATCAGAATCTATATTATGCACCTATTTACTCAATTCTCTAATATTTCTAACATTTTAATTGGGGCTAACACAAAAGATGGTGTTTGTATATTATTCCCCTACATACCATTTGGATTGCCAATCCCATCAATTCCTAATAGTCACCTTGTATAAACCTTCTTCCACTCATTCTCCATTGTCACCACTTTATTTTAGTGTTGGTCTAATAAGACATAATAATCTCATCCTATACCAAGTTTTCCAACTCATCTAGTTTAATAATCAGGATTGCATCTGGCAGCCCCTAGTTAAACTATATTTCAATGCATATTCTAGCATGAAAACCCTACTTATAGTTACAGTCACCTCATCCATACATATAAGTCTCCGTATATAGCTAACCAAATAGCTTAACCATGTTATGGACAAATACTTAAGAGGAACATCATGGAAATTAATCTAGATTGGTGCATGCTACGATTTCATATGTTCCAAATTCAAACTTATCCTCCATTTTTTTAGGAATATAAGCTTGTTTATTATTTGCCTAGGACCTGCTTCAAGAATTCTTAGCATATTCTACTTAAATTTAGGTTTTAATATAAACAAATCCTGCTCAATTAGTATATCTTCAACTACCCTATATTTTTCTAATTCTTGACAACCTAACTCTTCATCACTTGAAAGACTAGTCCTTTTTCAAGAAAGGACCTAATTATAATTGTGTTCAACTTTACAATGCTTCATCTCAGGATCTCTATAGGAGGAGTAACCATACCTACACCCTCAATATTCGAAGGAGGAATAAATCTGAACTCATCAACTAGAAATATATCACTAATAACTTAACATTACAATGGTCTACATATAGTTTTCTTGAGCTTCTCCCCAAGCAAGGAAGCATTAGAAATAGGGTTGTTATTTCTGTAGGTCCATTGTTATGAATAGGTTTAGCTAGATTCTTCTTTACAACTGAGTGAGGCTTCAACTAATATGGACAATCTACCTTGTCACTCATAACAGTGGTGTTGCCATAGCTATTTCTTTATTGAGCAAGGCTGAAAGTTGGAGGAGGGAGAGGAGGGAAATGCATAGAGTTACATAATGGAGAATTCATGGTAAAAGAGGAATTAGCAAAAGTGGTAAAAGTAAAGTTAGTTTTTGAAATTGTGAAAAATCATTGTCAAAAAAGAAAAGGCAAGAAATTTAAAAGGAGAAAAGAGAGCCAAAAACCGAGAGTTGAGGGTAGCTCAAAGAAAGGTATGAGGCTAAGAAGATGAAAATGAAGGGATTGAAGGATTAAAGGATAGACACAAGAACATTCGTAGGAAGAGGATTAGAGAGAAGCTAGAGTTTCTCTCTCTGGAAATTCTTCCAACTCCATTTCTTTTCTTATATTACTCTAATAATAAATAATTAAAATTCAATTCAAAGATATCATATATTGTAACATAAATAATCTTATAAAATATCATATATAATAAGAAAAATTTTATGTCAAGGTTTTAACTAAGTAAGTATTAAAAACATAGTTATAACTTTAATTTTTTTAATTATAAATGTAATAGAACTTCTTCATGAGATTGTGAAATTTATTAATTATTTTCTTTTTTTTACACGATATATCTTCAATTATATAAAATTGTGTATAAGAAGATGGCTAATCACTTTTAACTATAATGTGTATAATATTTTGTCTATATATTAGTTTCTATATTTTATATAGTTGTCATACTTAGTGTTAAACCAAGTGAGAGCGATAAGAAGGATGAGAAAATTCTTAGAGATTGAAGATACAAAAAGATCATCCTTTAAACCAAATTGTAGGTGATGCATAATGAGGTATAATTACTAGATTTTTCCTTAAAGGTTTGTCTCGTATTGTTTTTATTTCTCAAATTGAGCCTAAGAATAAAGAAGCATTTAGTTATGGAAGTTAAATTCTTTTCATGAATAAGTAATTGCATCAATTAAGAGGAACAAAGTTTGGCCTTTATTACCTAGGTCTAGTGATCATCAAATTATATGTAATAAGTGGGTGTTTAAGAACAAACTTGATGAGATAGAAAATACTGTGAGAAATAAAGTTAGGTTGGTAATCAAAGGTTATAATCAAGAGGAAAGAATAGATTATAAAGAGATTTTTTCACCCCTACCTAAATTAGAGACAATAAGGTTATTGCTTACATTTACATCAAACATGTGTTTTAAACTTTTTGAAATGGATGTGAAAAGGGCTTGTCTAAATGGTTTATTGAAGAAGAAGTTTATGTTGACCAACCCCCCCATTTTAGTAATCATGATGCACAAAATTATATTTATAAACTTTCAAAAGCTTTATATGGATTAAAACAAGCTCCTAAAGCTTAGTATAAACGATTAAGTATATTTCTTTTGGAAAATGGTTTTATTAAAGGTAAGGTAGGTACTACTCTCCTCATCAAAAGGCATAATGATGATATTTGAATTTTTTTAAATTGGCGTTGATAAAATTATTTTTAGTGCCACTAATGAAAGCTTATGCAAGAAATTCTCTAAGTATACCCCTAGGGAATTTTAGATAAGTATTATGCGAGAGCTTAACTTCTTCCTTGATCTTTAAATCAAGTACATGAAAGATGGGATCTTCGTTAATCAAGCCATGTATAGTAAGGAGCCACTTAAACGCTTTAGAATGGACTAAGAAAATCCTTTAGAAACCCCAGTGAGTATTGTAACAAAGTTGAACAAAAATAAAGAAGGTAAACTAGTGGATACAAACTCTACCGAGGTATGATAGTCAGTTTGCTTTACCTTACGGCTCGTAGACTTAATATTATAATTAGTGTGTGTTTATATGATAGATTTCAATCAAGTCCTAAAGAGTCACATCTTTTAGTTGTCAAGCACGTACTTAGATATTTACGTGGAACTATGTCATTATAACTTTGGTATACAAGACACGCATCCATAGAGTTAGTTAGCTATTCCAATGTGGATTATGCCAATAGTCTTTTAGATAGGAAGAGCACACCCAATACTTGTTAATTCCTAAGTAAGACATTAGTTTCATGATTTAATACAAAGCAATATTCAATGGCATGATCAACTATGGAAGTAGCGTATGTAACGACTGGTAGTTATTACACATCAATTCTTTAGCCTAGGAAACAACTTAGAGATTATAACACAAAGCTTACTAAAATTCCCATTAGATGTGATAACACTAATGCAATTTTACTAATAAAGAATCTAATTCAACATTTTAAGACCAAGTATATAGAGATAAAGTATCATTTTATTATACACCATATGAAAAATTGTGATATTGAATTAGAATTTGTTGATACAACATACCAATTTACTGATATTTTCACTAAACCAATGAATGAAGATAGATTTTTTATTATTATAAGAGAATTAGGCATGATTAATGGTAGGTGTCTTTGAAAATTTTTTGAAGTTATTAATTTTTTGACATTTTTATGAATTTGTTAATAAAACTTACTAGTTGGCATCTTTTTAATTATTCTATATCTTTTTTATGATGTTAAAAAAGGGGGGAGAGGTGAGTAATATTAGATGTTTTATAAAGGAGAAGTTGTTATTTATGTTAATATATATTTTCATTATGTTTGTGATATATGAATTATGCTTTTCGTCATCCTTCTTCATACTTTATTGCCTTATAATGTATTGATGCATAGATTTAGAGAGAGTGAAATTTTTTATAATGGATAAATTAAGGAGTGAAAATTACATTACAAAGGAAATGAGGATCACATAATGAAAATATATGATATTGGGATTTAATAAGAGCATTGAGCATTTGATTTGATATGTTTTGCCTTAAATGTTTTTGACTTTTTAATATCACATGTTTTTCATCAAAAAATGAAAAACCGTTAAACTAGGAAACATTCCAATCTTAATTTTGATGATAACAAAGCATAATAATTATTAATATTTTGTTTTATGATGAAGGTTTTGAAAGTCAAATTACTTAAAGGATTATCTGATAAAAATTTAAAGGGAAAAGAATGGAACTACAAACAAAAATTAAGAATAAAACAAGACCAAGCTACTTAAGATCTTCAAGAAGTTTATTATGGTAGTTTGAGTTTGCTCGTAAGTCTTATTTGGAGGTTCAATAATTTCATGAATTTAAAAGAGCATTTGTATTACATATGTTTGTTAAAATGTGTATAAAGTTTCATATATCAAGAAATTTTAAGTTTTGTGTTTAAATTGAAGAGTCTTAATCGCCAAATTCTTTGGGGAGAACATTTAAAACTTGGTTAAGTTTATTTTTGGAGCAAATAAATTTTTATTGGGATGTTTGTTTATGTTTTAAAGAATTTTAAAAAAATTAATTTTCAAATGGATTGGTCAACCAATCTTGGAGAAGTGGGAAATTAGTGAAAAAAAAAAGATGGATTAGTTGACTAGTCTATTAGTGGTCAACTGGTCCTATTTAGTGATTGATCAGTCGGGATTGATAAAGAGCAACAACTAGTTCTATATTATATTTAAAAACTTTTTTAGTTAGTTTAACGATTAGGAAGTGTATCTAATGTATTTTTAAGTTTAGAAGGCTATAAATACTTGTCCTAAGAATTGTTGAATAATCTTTATGAAGTTTTATGAAATTATTGAGCTTTATAAAGATAAAAGCTATTGTTTGGCTGTTTTTGAGCATTCATTACAAGTCTTTATGATTTTAGGAAGGAAATTATGTTTTTGTGGTTCTCAGTCCAAGCAAAATTTATTTTTGTTTATTTTCAAAAGTTCTCAAGTAGTTTACAGAGTACATTTTTTTCATCTTGATAAGCTTTATGCATGTTGAATCCTAGTTAATGGATTTTCAAGTAAGATACCCTTGAGATGTAGTTCACTTTTTAAAGGGGCTTTTGAATGATTAGGATTGATAGTAGAAAGGTTCCTCTTCACCTTGAAAGAAAATCTATAAAAGATTCCTCTTTACCTTCATAAAAGAATATTGATTTTGTAAGGGTTCCTCTTTTCTAAAAAATATTGTTTTAGTGAAATTTTCAATAAATAGCTAAAGAATGGACGTAGGCAAATGTTTTCTTACCAAAATATTATTAAAAAATTATTTGTCTATTCCCTCTTCCCTAACTCCTTATATTACTTTTAAAGCATTTTATTTCTATCTATATTGTGTTTATTTGACATAAACGCATTCATTACACTACATTGAATATGATTAAAGAATGCATCCTTTTTAAAAGTTGGTTTAGGTTTAAATTTAAAAAATTTTAATAACCTAATTTCATCCTTTCTCCCTTCTTAGGTGTCATTAGAGTTAACACTTAAAAATCAAAAAACTAATTCATGAAATGTATTGCACATTTAATAAATTATATTATATTAAATCATAAATGTAACATGAATTAATATAGATAGTGGTTTGATCTAATTTAACTATTTGACTAAATATAAAAACCAAACCAATCCAAAACAATATTTTATATATTTTAATAATTAGAAATTAATGTTCTAAAGATTTTACTATTTAAATGATTTGGATTGAGAATTTGAACAACTTGAATAAATTGTGTTTAGATATAAAATAACTATTTGATTTTCATTTATCTTTCAATCCTTTAATCATTATATATTCTAATTCAATACTTAAATTTTACTAATCTCTTCATCTTAAGATTTTTGTTAATTTATTTAACATAGATATTTTAAATTGGACGTGCACATCACTTATAGCTTTATGTTTAGCTAAAAGTTTATTAATACCATGTAAAAAAAGTTTAAAGACATCAAATAAAATATATAATAAATAAAAATTTTAAAATCGAATTTGAAGATTTAATATTTAGAAAATTGAAATAACAAATATCTTTGAACTGAAACACTAAAAGTAGGTTTTTTTTTTATAGATATAGATGTAATATGAATAGAAAGCTACGTGTAATTATGGTACAAAGAGAAATTGAGTGAAGGTCAAGTAGGTGTTACGTTTCACTTGTTTAGTTGGGTTTTTGTTTTTAATAAATAGCACAGAAACTAATAAAAACAACACATTAATACAACATAAAAACCAAAAAAATAGTATAGAAATTGGAAAAAAAACACAAAAAACCTAATACAAAAACAAAAAAACTAAAATTAAAAACTACAACCAACATCCCAACTAAACATGCCCTAAAGTACAAAAAAGAGGTGTGTAAAGGTTGTAACTTTATAGGAAGAGCATGGACTGAGTATCGAAAGGGTATTATAAGATCATTTTACTATAAGAGAAAACTAATTGTCCAGCAAATCATGACTAGTCAGATAATAATATAAATATAATAATATTTTTATTATCACATTATTGCTATAGTCATCGGCGTGTAGTTGGTTCCTATAAGACAAAACTAATTTATCATTGGGGCAAGACTAGGTAGTCCCAAGTTTGGAAGCCCTAATAGCCTCCCTCTCACATTGGTTGATATCATTTTTTTAATTTTCTAAATCTACATTAGTAGTTTACAAAATACCCCTCTCCCATGTGAGAGGGGGGCCCATTGTGACCACCAAAGTTAGGGGCTACCTAATTTTTTTCTTACTATATTTAAGATCAGGTATGCATGGAAAGGGATGATTGCCTGTATGACAAGAATCCAAGAACTGCAGGAGAAGTTTACAACTGACACTACTACAAATATGCCACATACTAAGATCGTTAAAAAGGCTTCAGTTGACAATTGCCTTTATTCTTCTAATCACACGTTCTCAATTATTGTTCCACAAATACTTCTAAGTTATTTTGATCATCTGCTCACTGCCTAAATAAGATGAGTCATTTGTCTAAAATTTGAAGCTTTTATTGTTATTTTACAATATTATATTAGCTATTCCTATAAGTAAAATATTAATGCAATGTACATAGTTCATAATATGTATATTAAGGACTCCGAATTTTTAATTCAAGCCAAAGAAATGCAATGTACATAGTTCATAATATGTATATTAAGGACTCCGAATTTTTAATTCAAGCCAAAGAAAAAGGTTTGCATCTAATTAGTAATGAATTATAAAGTTATGTTTGAACTTAAATACCAGTGTAATAATCAAAATAGAAACTAAATTGAAGAATTTGATTTTTTTTCAAAATTAATACTCAATGTTTTTTACAATATTGGTCATTTAAAATTTAAAGAAAATATATTTACTCTTCCTTTGTTCAAAAAAAAAAAGAAACATTTAAACCAAGCTTAATCTGATTGAATTAAAATATTATGTGAAATTAACTTTATTTTAAATGCAATATTTATAAAATTGAATTAAACTATTCAATTTAATTCAATTAACTTGAAATTGATCAGTTTATCCATTTGATTTTGTATAAAAATGTGTGAATTAAAAATTAGTTGAATTTTGTATTTAACCTACCAATATAATTGGTTATAAATAATCAATCCAACTACCCTCAACTTCTTCTGCTTCTTCACTATGCGCCGACTCTGTTTGGTTTTATGATTAGTACAACATTGCACCTTCCTCTCCCTCACCACTTGCCGTGTTTATCTCACCATTCACCACTTCTCTCTCTTACTATCCATTGTGCTTCACGCTACATAGCTTGCCTTTCTCCATCCCCTGTCTCACCGCAAACCCATCTGTCAGCTTTAGATCTAGTAAAGGTGAGGATTAGGCATCCAACAACAATATGAAGTCCAAAATCCAGATGAAGATTGTTTAATTAATTAAACCATTAATTCATTGATATATAGGAAAAGTCATCCAAATTAATTAAACCATTAATTCATTGATAATTTAAAAACTTATATTCTTATAAATTCCAAATTACTTCAAATTTATTATGTTAATAATAATATAATTTTATAATAAAAATTTATGATTTTTTAATTTAATTTAAATATATTACTATTAAATTTATGATTATTTTTTATATATTTTTTAGAATGACATTATAATGAAAAATATTTAATCATCAGAAAAAATTCAAGAAACACATCTTCTACTTATGATAAAGTTGATACAACATAAAATTGCTTTTCTACTACTCAAGTATTATATAGAAACTCTCAAGATGATTGTATGTCCTATGGTAGAATGTTTAAAAGTGGAGAAATTTATAAAATAAAAGAATATCTTGCTAAAATAAAGGATACTATTGCTTTATGTAAAAATATACCATTTGATATGTGTAAGATAATTGAGAATTATTTAAAAGAACAAACAAAAAAAAGAAAATATAGAGGCTCATAATTTTTATTTTTTTTTTTGGAGATGATGAAGCACAACAAATACGAGGTAAAGTAAGAAGAAAAACTGCTATTAATATAGATTCTTATTTTCCTTCAAGAAGTACTTCCAGTCATCAGTTGAGTTTAAAAAGTATTTTTCATCATAAAGACATCATTTTACAAGTGAAAGACCCTAAGCTAGATGGTATTCTCATTCTTGTATTCCTTTAAATGCTCTAAATTCACCTTATTTTCAAAAAGTAATAGATGTAAAAAAACAATAAGTCCTGGATTTAAGACACCTTCTTATTATGAAATTCATATGCCTTACTTCAAGATTTAAAAAAGAATGTCAGTTAAGTGTACATTCATATAAATCTAGATGGGAAGTAATAAGATACACTACTATAATAGATAGACTAATCAAAAGTATAGAACTTTGATAGCTCATCGCAAACTACCAAATAATAATACCTAATTAGACCTTACTATATAGTAAATGATAAGTTAGAGCCAAATCTCAAGAAGATAGAGGGTGCTGCTATTTCAAATTTTGCAAAGAAAAAGAAAAAAAAACCCCTGAAGCAATGAAAGCTAAACTAAGCTAAGATGCAAATAACGCAATCAAGAGACAAACACAAAGCAAAATATGAAAACACTACTAACAATCACAAAGAAATGGGCCAAAGGTATTATCAAAATATTGAAATAACGATGATTCTCAAATTTAGATAAAATATACTCTAATTAAGGTGCTAACCTATAAATTTGAACAAGCACTCAAATCCTAATTTCCTCTAAAGTAAGTAAATCTATCAAGTTCTAAAAGTACCCTATCTCCACTATATTGTAGAACAAGTTCTCTAATTTAATAGTGGAGAAACATTAGGTGTTAAAGAACGACTAATTTAGGCCATTAACACACAAGTTCAGAAAGTGCAATCCAAAGGTATAGAACCCTAGACTAGTTGGTTAAATATGCTAACAAATCTAACTAGCCTATTGTTACTTTTGAAAATCACTAAGGTCTATTATGTATCATATGCTTAATCTTAGTATTTAAATTATGAAATTATCTAAAGAGTGATCAAGCTTAAAGATAATACCTAATTCATATCATCAAAAGCTATGGGGAATGGTAAACTCTAAAAGATGGAAAGAGGGGAGTTGGTTAGATCGTTGAGAGACTTTAAAAAAAATGTCTTAAATTGAATCTATTTGAGATGTTAACATCCATTTTTTGTTGGTTAGAGAAACGTGTTTCAAAAGGTGTCAATAGGTGTACAGAGCTGGAGCACGACATGTTCGCTCGCTGGGCTGAGTGTTTTCCCACTTTAGAGTATTTCCCTTTAGATGACAAAAAGTGTAAAGTCCCAAACCGGCCTAAGCTTAAAAGCACCAAATCAATACAAACTCAATCACAACTCACAACACAATTAAACATTTCTTAATAAATTAAAAAAGAAGATACTCTTGTTTTAAATTTAACATTTTTATATTATTTAAGCTTTAAAGCATTCATTATGGGCCTCAACGTATCTTAAGTTCATATTGGGGCATCGTTGGCATGTGAACTCTAAAGTAAATATTCTCAAAAACTGCATATTTCACGGAAGTGTCGTTTTAGCCTACAAGAGACAATTGCGTAGAAGAATACATCGGAGGATGGAGATGACACGAACAAGACTCTTGCGTGCCTTATGTTAAAAAAAAAAAATCCATTTAACCCTTATTCTCTTAAATTTAATTATTATTTAACTCTAGAACTCTTTAATCTCCACAATTTCGTGTTCTTCGAGAATTTGTCAAATGTTATTTCATATTGAACTAATATTGAATTCAATACGCTATGCTAATATGCCTTCATTGATTTATATTTCAGGGTCAGGCACGCTAATGAGCACTTTAAATTATCCACAAAAATAAACCTTTTATAACGTAATACAATGATATAATTATCACGAATGCGCTTTACGATTAAATTAGCAATCCGTCATGCGGGTCTAGCTGCACTGGTATAGATTTATTAAAATAATATTGTAATTAATATCAATATTATTTTAAATAATTTTTTAAAATTATAAATTAATTTTAAAAAATTTAAAATAATTTATAAATATATTATATTGTATAAATTTTTAGTTAATTTTAAATTTATAAAAGTTAAAATATAATTTTTTTATAAATTTTTTTCAATACTAATTAATATTTAAATCTGGTATCAAACCGATATACTATTATTATACAAGGTGATACACCGGTACCAATTAATAATAAACTAATTACTAAAAGCCTCTCCAAGTGCAACACTCTCCTTTATTAAATTCATGGTGAAGGAAAATCTTCACACTCTTAAAATTTCCAGGAAGCTTCTCATCGGAAATTTCGTGCATGCAGCCTGACATGGTTGATTGGAAGTGTAAGTGGGGTCTGCTCAATGTTGACTTTTTGATAGAGCTGACTTTTACCATATGATTCCTTCCCCACGTTCGGTAGCCCCTTTCAATGCATGACTCCTCAGTGGTCTTAAATCTCTCTAGTTTATTAAATTTAATAGACCGAAACCTCTTCTATTTTAACAGTATAAATGAAGAATCCCATCTCTGGGTTCCCACTACCATTGTTGTCAAGTGAAGTTCTCATAAAATCCTCTTGCTTCCTGAAAATGGTTGATGCTATTATTTCTACTGTGGTGCAGGATCTAACCTCCATGGTGCTTAGTTCCATAAAAGAAGAGGTGAAGTTGGTGACTGAAGTTAACGACCAAGTTAAGAAACTTGTGAGCAACTTCAAGTCTATTCAGGCCTTACTAGATGATGCAGAGGAACAACAAGTGAAGGAGGAATCTGTCAGGAACTGGCTATTTAATCTCAAATCTGTTTCTTATGACATGGACGATGTGTTAGATGAGTGGAAAACCTGGATTCAGACATCACAACACCACTCCTCCTATGATCCCAATCCTCTCAAGAACAAGGTACTCTCCTTCTTTCGCTGCTTCTGCTTTAGTAACAGTGATGTTGGTCTTCGTCATGTTGTTGGTGCCAAAATAAGAGAGCTGAATCAAAGATTAGATGATATTGCGACTGATAAAGTTAGGTACCAACTGAATTCAACTGAAAAAACTGATAAACATATTGAGAGATACGTGACCACATCTTTCATCGATACACAAGAAGTAAAAGGTAGAGAAGAAAAAAAAGAAAGGGTCAAAAGTAAGATAATCAGTGTAGAATCCAAGCTCAATATAATCTCTCTCGTGGGGATGGGGGGAATTGGCAAAACTACACTTGCGAAATTGATCTACAATGATAGTGACATCCAAAATCATTTTGAAGAGAAGATATGGGTGTGTGTTTCAGAGCCTTTCGATGAGATGTGTATTGCTAAAGCAATTCTTGAATCTTTTTGTAGTTCTTCTATACATGATTGTCGGGAATTAGAGAATGTATTAAAACAAATACGTGTAGTTCTTTATGAGAAAAGATTTTTGCTTGTTCTTGATGATGTTTGGAACCAGAATCCTAATAAGTGGAAGGAATTGAAACAAACTCTCAAGTGTGGTTCACCAGGAAGCACAATTCTAGTAACCACTCGTAAAGAAAGAGCTGCATTAGTCATGGGATGCAATGACAATGATATGCACAGGGTAGGACTTTTGACTTCAGAGCAATGTTGGTCAATAATTAGGGGAATTGCATTTGTTAATGGTGAGCCTGAGAATCTGGAGAGCATAGGCAAGAAAATTGCAGACAAGTGCAAGGGTTTGCCTCTTGCAGCCACAACCATAGGAGGCCTCTTATGCTTTAAGAAATCTAGAAAACAATGGTTGAGGGTCTTGGAAAGTGATGAATGGGAAAATGATGATATCTTGGGTCCTTTAAAACTTAGTTATTATGATTTATCATTGTCATTAAAGCAATGTTTTTCATATTGTGCCATCTTCCCAAAAGATTCTAAGATTGAAAAAACTGAATTGATTGGCATGTGGATGGCTCAAGGTTATTTAAAGGGAAAAGAAGAAGATGTAGAGTTGGTTGGTGAGACTTATTTTGAGAATTTAATTGCTCGGTCTTTGGTTCAAACTTTGCCTAAAAATCATAGTACTTGTTTGTTGCATGATATGGTGAGTGATTTAGCTCAAACATTTACAGAAAATGATTGCTTGGTCATTAAGGTCCTAAATGATGCAGACCATGCTCATAACTCTTTATGTGCAGATGTTCGTCATTTAACTTTGATGCTTGCACAAGATGTTCCATTCCCTGTATCTGTCTATAGTCTCAACAAATTACGTAGTTTGATCATCCAATTTTTTGAGACTAAGTCATCATCAATGGTTGTTGTTCCCCTTGAAAGTATATTTAATCATTTCAATTGTCTAAGAACTTTAGATCTTTACAAATGTGACATTAAAGAAGTTCCATCTTCAATAAGAAGATTAGTTCATCTGAGATGGGTTGACTTTTCTGAGAATTATAACCTCAACAAGTTGCCAGAGACCTTGTGTGAGTGTTATAATTTGCAGACTTTAACTCTTAAGTACTGTGTCAATTTGGAAGAACTACCTCAAGGAATTGGAAAGCTAATGAATTTGATGTACTTGAACATAGAGGGTTGTCGAAAGATGAGGTATCTTCCTAAAGGGATAGGAAATCTCTGGCGTCTTAAAGAGTTGAGTGACTTCATCGTAGGTGTGCATGAGAATGAAGCATTTGTTGCTGATCTAAAGAAGTTGAATAATCTAAGAGGAACCATGAATGTAAGGGGGTTAGGAAATGTGAGAAAGATTGAAGAGATCAAAGCAATACAACTTGAGAAGAAGAAGAAGGTTACTAAGTTGAAGTTAAGTTTTGGTTTTGAAGGAGATCATGGGCTTGAAGATGATGAAGAGTTGCTTGAATCCTTGAAGCCACATTCGGATTTGGAAATATTATACATACAAAAGTACAAAGGCAAGACAGTGTTTCCAAGTTGGATGATGAAGATGAATCTGTTGAGGGAGCTCTTGATTTCCATCTGCGAAAACCTTGAGAAATTTCCTCCATTGGGTAAGCTTCCGTTCCTTGAACACTTATGCTTGGGATACATGAGAGTGAAAAGGGTCAGTGTTGAATTCATGGGAACAGAAGAAAACGAAGAAGATTCATCAAAAACAGTCATGGCATTTCCAAAATTGAAGAAACTTCTATTCTCAGAGTTATCAGAATGGGAAGAATGGGATGATGGGTGGCTGATGCAAAGAAGTAAGAAGACAGTAACAGTTATGCCATGTCTTCAAGAAATCAGCATATGGGGATGTCCAAGGTTGAAGACACTGCCGTACCATCTCCTGTCCCCAACCATCACCAAAGTCCAACGATTGAATATAAGAGAGTGTCATGTTCTTCAACAACAAATCGATGAAGACAAACTTTCTCACATACCTCATGTTGCATTCAAATCAAGAAGGTACCTTATAAAGAAAAGGTATTCTCTACTTCTTTGTTTGCTCTTTTTAATCTAAAATTTTGATATCATCTTAAATTTGGAGTTCATTTTATATTCTAATTTTTAAAAAATTATATGAACTAATATTTGTAAACAAATATATAATTTCAATAGTTAAATATATGAAAAGGGTTTTTTGATTTATGAACTTTTAATTTTAATTTTTATTCATTGTTACATAATGATATTGCGAAAGATGAGACTGGTGGTGAGGAGAGTTGAAGTTCAAACCCCAAGTCGGTGCGTTTTCATCATCAAAATATACCTGTGAATTAACCGGAAAGAGTTCTCATGGCTTCCAGTAAATACGTTGCCACTATTGTAAGTTCTTTTAAAACTTCTTCTTACCTTTTCTTTTGTCTTCTTTAGCTTTGGTAACAGATGAGACCAAATTTGAGTCTAATCATAATTTTTATATGCTTAATTTAAATGAGATCGAGCTCCTAAATCTAATAATAAGTTTAAAATATTTTTATTAGATTCGAACACAATTCAAAATCTAGTTAAAATAAAATAAAATAATTAATTTTAGAAAAACATTTTTATTTAATTTAATTTTTTCGAAAACTGATCATTTACCATATCTTATAAAATTTTAAACTCGCAACCGTTACCTTTCGAGTACGTTATGGGTAAACTTTCGACTTGATGAAATAGCCTGTAACTTTCATTGAGCTATTAAATCACACCAACATGTGACAGGCTCAAATAACTCAAGAAGAAGTATTAACAGAAGACTTGAGATTACTGTCTAAATCAACGTTTCAAGAACTAGTCCATGCTAGCTAGCCAACCCCTTCCTTTCATTTCTTGCAGACCTCCTTTTCCAATATTTAATAATACAAATGTTAAGAATTTTTCACTCGGGATTGTTTGTTTGAAAATGATTATTATTTTATTTGATAATATATTCATTTTGAATTTAGATTTAGGACTACAGCAGGCCACATTTTGCTCCTTCCAAATTTGATGTACTTGAAATAATAAATTATAAAGGCGAGAATTGGAAAAATCTTTCTTGCTTCCTTATGGTGAACGAATTGTCTATCTTTGCTTTCATGGGAAGCGAGTCACTTTACTAGTGTATCATGTAAAAGGGCTTCTTATAATTTGATAATGATTTAGAAGGTATAACTTTGAAGTTTTTGGATAAATTGGACAGAGGAAAGGAAAAGGAGCATAATTTTTGATTCGGGATGAGTTACGGGGCCTATAATATATTTTTAAAGACTGATTTAAGTGCTCTATTGCGTCCATTGTCCTTATGAACCGACTGGAAACAGTTCAAATATCTCTATCGAAACCATATACAGGATACTTCTAATTTTTATGTTATTTATAATTCGTTTTAATTAGGACTTTTCATTATTACTCGTTTTAGGTTTTTGAGACTATTTAAGTGAAAGACAAAGTTGTTTTTGGGGAGCAAAAATTAATAAGAATTTTCGATTACCTTTAAGTTTTTTTGTGTGCTTTCTACGCTACGTCAGATAATTAGTCAAATAGTCAATTTTTATGAATTTTTATTGTATTATTGATTATAGTTGGCATTTCAGATATTACCAATATATATATATATACAATACAAATATAAATAATAATTTATCAATTTGACAATTAACTTACACATTACACGTTTGAATTAGTAGAGAAGTAGAAAAAATAAATTTATATTTAATTTATATTTTTAGTTTTAAATCATGATAGATTTCTTTTACTTCTAAAAGGGAGATTTTGAATTAAGGCCAAATATTTCCATGATGAAATCTTCTAAGAACTTTAAGTATAAAAAGTATGTATTCAAATATAAAGAGAAATCAATAATTTAAAAAATTCAACTTCATCCACACTACGGGAAGAATATAATTATTAAGCAAATTATAGATTAATATATACAAGTTAAAGTAGAATTACAAAATTAATCCAAATCCAAATTCTATTTTTTATCAAATTAAAAATCCTTCTCTCAACTCTATTCGAGTTATAATTAACTAATGCAAGGATCAAATACTGAATTACTTTATTACATTATTGAACGAGTCATAAATGCATAATGTAAGATGCAATCCACATATTTTAAAATAGAATTTAACATAATCTACAAATAGTATTAACACTTGATAAGATAATCATATTTTAATTCTAGATAAAAAGATTAAATTGGACCTTAACAATTGCAATAAAGGTTAAATTAGATTTTAATAATTTTAAATATTTTAAAAGAATCATAATATTTTAGAAATATTAAAAAATTATAATATTTAACAAATATTCAAAAGAATATGAATTAATAGAAAGAAGGCTCGGTAGATTAAATAGTGTCGTAAGAGATCATATTTTTCTTAAAATATTTTTATGAGCTAGCCACGTAAAGCGAATAAAAAAAGATTACTGGTTTAATGAAGCGAGGATGAATGGTACGCCGTTGGTCTAAAAATTGACTATTATAGTCGAAGGCTTTGAACCATAATTAATGGAAAAAGGAAATGAGCCAAAAAAGCAAATGATAGAGATAGAAATGCAGAGTATTTTTATTTCTCATTGAAAATAAACATTTTATTTTTTTAATTACAAGGGGTTTCGGAGGTGATTTTTAAAAACTTTAGATATAGTTTAAGTAAAAAAATAAAATTTAAAAGTTTTGTGCTCTAAACACCATAGACACTTTTTTTTCCATATTTTTTTTTAAAGTTTAGTGTCAATTGGTATTATCTTTTAGTTATTGTTTTTTATTTATATTTTAAATTTTAAATTTTTGTTTTTCTGAAAAAGAAAAACAAAAGCTTGTTTGATTGATATTTTTAATGATAAAAATAAAAATAAAATCTTGCCTGGTTGTAATTTATAAGGTAAAAGGTACAATTTATCCCATAACGTTTGAGAACTAATTTAATTTGACTATTAGCATTTTTGAAAATATCTTTTTATCTTATAACGTTTGTAAAATGATGTAATTTGCCCTCTAAAATTACATAATAATAAATATTATCTCTAACATTTACAAAATGGTACAATTTACCTTTTTAATAGTAATTCCGTTAAAATCTTATTAGATAAATATTAAATTTGTCAATATTTCATAAATGAACTATTAACTAATTATTAAAAAACTAATTAACAAAATTTTAATAAAATTAGTATTAAAGGGGCATTTTACACCATTTTATAAACGTTATAGAATAAAATACATAAGTTTACAAATGTTGAAGGGTGAAGTAATACATTAAAAAATGTTAGGTGGCAATTTAAACCTTTTTAAAAACGTTAGAGGATAAATTATACATGTTGCCCAATTTACAATAAAAAATTAATTTAGTAGTGACAACTAAATATAAAATAAAATCAAATACTTAGCTTTAAACACTTTCATACATATTAAAAATATATTATTAATTAATAAATTATATTAATTATTTAATGTAAAAAATCTTTTTATAAAATATATTTTTAAATGAAAAAAATAGAATTTTCTTTTAAAATATAAATTTTATTTTTAATTATATAAATACAAATAAAATATAATTAAACACATTTTCTCTTTTATTTCCCCATTTTTTAAAACAAAAGCAGAGATATAAAAACGACAAATGAAATTAAACAGGCCTTACAATTTTTGGTAATTGAACAGTCCATTATCAAGGTATTTGCTAGTGGTGTCTAGCTGTTTTTTCTTTACTGCAATTTCTTTCTCTTGGCTGACTCCGTCCTCTGCTTTTGCACTATCTTCGTATACAATTGTATATCTTCATCTTCATCTTCTTTTTTTTTTTTGGGGGGGTCTCCTTTTGCATTTTAAAACCAAAATAGCGTCTCCTCACTTTATCTGCAGAATTGGTGCAATGCGAGTATTCGTAATCTGAAGAAGGAAGGCATAATTCATTGGTGGGGAAAAAAAAAACAAAGAAAAGAACTTTAAAAGGATGTTAGGTGTGGCTTTCTTTTTATTTATTTATTATTTTTTAAAACGTAAAAATTAAAAAAATAATATAAAAATAAAAAAATAACATATTAATATAACATAAAAATTGATAATAACATCACACAAATTAAAAATAACATATAAAAATTAATATAAATATATAAAAATTATAATTAAAAATCACAACTAATAATAATATTAAACGACCTAAAACTTTTACTAATTTGATCGTGTCACGTCTTGGCCAATATTACAAAGAAAAAGAAAAAGACATGCTGGAACATGTCAAAGAGAATGAACACGCTTAAATGGTGATAAGAACCAAGTTCTGTAATAATATCACCAAGAAAAAAGAAGAAAGAAGAAGAGATGTTTAAGATCGTTTGTTTGACTTCTAGATGGTCTTCTCATCAATCACATTCTATAAACTGCTTTTTTAGTTAATGTACAAATGAAAGGTACGTGACCACGACAAGTTACGTGATCGTTTTTGTGCATGCTTGCTTATCATGAAATGTTTGCTAGAGAAAGCTTTTAATTACCCTTTAAAAATTTTTAATTTAATAAATTTATTTGATATTGTTATTAATTGTAATTTTTAGTTATGATTTTTATATTTTTATTAATTTTTATGTATTATTTTTAATTTTTGTACTGCTTTTTTAGTTTTTATAATGTATAAAATTTTAAATATTGTACCGGTACTAATACTAAATTTAATTTTAAAATAATATAGTATCGGTACCGATCAATATTAGTACCGTTTCGGATAATTTTTTAAAATTATAAATCAGTCTCTGAATTTTATAAATTTTATAAAATAGTTTATAAATATATTTGTAATAGAAAATAAGAATTAAATAATTAAATTCAAAAAGTTAAATTACAAAATTTCTTTTTTTCATTTTCTTTTATTTTTTATTCCCAATACTGACCAGTACTGGTCGGTACCCAAACCTAGTACAGAACATTTCATTTTTGTTTCGTTTCCCGACTAATACGGAACGAAATTTAAAACCCTAAT
>JAOXYD010212657.1:0-20068 GCA_028565735.1 Pinacopodium congolense
CTTGTATGCTTTGACTGACTTATAAAGATACCATCCTTCATTTGCTTGTTTTAGAGTTCGAGAAAAAAGTTTAATTCTCCCATCATGCTCATTTCGAACTCTCTTCTCATACACTTAGCAAAATTTTCATATAGACATTTATTAGTAGCACCAAAAATAATATCAACGACATATATTTAGACAATCAACAAATGACTTTGATCCTTCTTAATAAAAAATGTAGTATCTAATTTTTCCTTTTTAAAACTATTTACAAGTAAGAATGCACTTAATCTATCGTACCATGCTCTAGGTGCTTGTTTTAAATCATATAATGCTTTGGATAGTTTAAAAACGTGTTCGGGTGTATCATGTCATTCAAAATTAGGAGGTTGTTCAACATACACTTCTTCTTGAAAAAAACTATTTAAAAATGCACTATTTACATCCATTTGAAAAAGTTTGAAACCCGTGTGGGATGCAAATGCAAGAAGTAGTCTAATAGCTTCTAATCTAGCTATGGGAGCAAACGTCTCATCATAATCTATTCCCTCTTCATGGTTATACCCTTTTGCCACCAATCTAGCTTTGTTTCTTACAATATTACCTTGTTCATCTAATTTATTCTTAAACACCCATTTTGTACCTATTATAGGATGATCTACGAGTCTAGGTACTAATGTCTAAACCTTGTTTCTTTCAAATTGTTCTAACTCCTTATTCATAGCTAAGGTCCAATTCTCATCATCTAAAGCCTCTTCTATATTCCTAGGTTCAATCTTTGAAAGAAAGGCAATATGAGATAGATGAAGTTTTGATCGAGTGGTTACCCCTTAGTGGGCATCACCTATAATTTGTTCGGCGAGATGATCCTTCTTGTATCTCTAATCATCCCCCCTTCTCTACTTGGTTCAAAATTTTGGGATGTTTGTCCATTATCTTTAAGTGAAAGATGTTTTAATCCCTTGGACACATCTGTATCATCAAGCTCAAGTACTTTCTTTCTTTCAAAATGGTTAGTTTCATAAAAAACAACATGCACAGATTTCTCAACAACATGAGAGTTCTTGTTATAAACTCTATATGCTTTACTTGATAATGAATATCCTAAGAAAATGCCTTCAAAAGTTTTAGAATCAAAATTTCCCAAACTTTCTATAGTGTTCAAGATATAACATTTGCAACTAAACACTTTAAAATGACTAATTTTTGGCTTCTTACCATTCAAAAGTTCATAAGGATTTTTATCTAGCTTATGTCTAATATTTACCCTATTAATGACACGACATGCACATGTAATAGCTTCGGCCTAAAAATATTTTGGCAAATCATACTCAATTATCATAGTTCGTGCCATTTTTTGTAAGGATCTATTCTTCCTTTCTACTACATCATTTTATTGAGGCGTCCTAAGTGCAGAAAAATTATGTACAATTACATGATCATCACAAAAACATTTAAACATATCATTCTCAAATTCTCTACCATGATCACTTCTAATAGATGCAATAGATAAGGATTTTTCATTTTGTATTTTCTTTGCAAAATTAACAAAGGATTTAAAACATTCATCTTTTGAGCCTAAAAATAAAACCTAAATAAAGCAACTGAAATCATCCACAATAACAAAAGCATATGATTTACCTCCTAAACTAGCCACTCTAGCCAAACAAATCCATATGAAATAATTCAAGGGGTCTAGAGGAAGTTACTGATTTATTGCTTTGAAATGAGCTTCTTACTTGTTTTCCTATTTGACATGCTCCACAGATTCTATCTTTTTTGTACTTTATTGTTGGAAGTCCTCTGACAAGTTGTTTTGAGTTAAGCTTTGAGAGGAGATCCATGCTTGCATGTCCGAGTCATCGGTGCCTAGTACAAGCACATTCACTCAAAGATTTTAAACATTTATCTTCAAGGTTAGTAACACATTGTAGATCAACAATGTATAAATTTCCTTCTCTTTTTCCTAAGAATATGACCTTATCGTTATCTATCTCAGTGACCACACATTCATCCCTTAAGAATCTAACCTTGTAATTCTTATCATATAATTGATTTACACTTAATAGATTGTGTTTTAAACCTTCAACAAGTAGAACATTATCGATTAATAGACAATTATTTTTACCTACTTTTCCAATACCAATTACCTTACCATTAGCATTATTCCCAAATATGACAGATCCTCCATCGTTACTCTTAAATGTGATAAATTGATAAGGATCCCTAATCATATGTTGTAAACACCCACTATCTGCGTACTATTTATTTCTTCTCTTTTCCTGTAAGACAGTAAAAATAAATTTAGGTACCCATTTTATCTAGGGTCCTCAAGTGTTAGTATACCTTACTCATGCCTTAAAGGTTTACACAAATAGGAAACACAAAAACAAGACGAGTATTTAATCATGTATGATCTGATTGATTACAAAATAAAAACTATGGTTTTGCCCTATCGATTGACCAAATCACCTACATCGGTCGACTGATCAATGAAGTTTTGTCTATCAGTCGACCGAACCAATCTATTCGGTTGACCGATGTTATCATTTGATCTACTGATCCTCTGAGGATGGCGAAGCTGACAGGCATATAAACAGCAAAATTGTTAAATTATTCCATTTAAAATCAAAAACAACATTTAACAAATCTATAAACAAGAAAAGAGATTGAAAATCAGGAACAAAATTTATCTAGTTTTTGGAACTCAAATAGTTTTTGTTTTGTAAACATAATTATTTTTATAACCATTCGTAAAATTGTTTAATCGATCAAAACAAAAATAAGAAACATGTCCATGATAACCACAATACATGCAAAACAATTTATTGTATGCATTCCTATGTTTATTTTTATATTTTAAGTCTTTTATATACTTTGTCGAAAATCTTGTCTAGGATGTATGTAAGTCTTTTTATTAAATCGAAATTGGGGAAATTTCCTAGGTTTTAAGGTGCATTTGAAAGCATGATGTTTAGGTTGTTGTCTACTATATGTATTTTGAACTTTCCTAGGAGTATATTCATTTTCTAAGTTCTTTTCTTTTACAAACACGATCTTACTAGTAAATGCCCCTTTTTCATTATTATATCACAAACCATGTTTATCATTCCTGAACTTTTGAACACTTAATAGGTTATCTAGTTTTTCTTTTCCCTTGTTAAAGTTTTCTAGTGATCCTTAAAAGGATTCAATTTCTTTCTTTAGAGACCTATTTTCATTTATTAACTCATCATTGTCTTTATTAATTAGCATTATGTCATTTCTAAGCTCACTATTTTTTGATTTACATGCTTCTAATTCCTCTAAGGCTTTCTTATGCTTATCATGCAATTCTTTGTTCTTTTTAGTTAATTTTTCTATATGTTCTAACATTTCATCACATGTATAACCACATTCATCTTCACTAAAAGAAGGGCATGCCTCATTGTGTGCCATAAAGCACATATTGGCAACTTTTTCCTCTTCTGAATCCCTTGATTTGGACCATGAGGCACTTAATTCTTTCTTCTTCTTGAAATCCTTATTTTCTTTTCTCCACTTTTCATTCTTCTCAATTCTTTGTTCCTCTTTCTTTAGGTGGGGGCATTGCAATCTCAAATGTCCCTTTTCACCACACTCAAAACATGTTGTGTTAGATAATTTAAACTTTGAATAAGGATACTTTTTTAACACGTTGAGGCATTTCACATGAATTTCTTTAGCCTTCTTATAATGAGTGCAAGCTCTTCGTTCTCACTCCCAACAGATGATTCTTCATTATCGCTTTCCTCATTCTTACTTACTTTAAACGCCACGTTTTTCTTCCTTAGGGCCTCTTATTCCTCTTAAATGTTTTTCATCCTCATCTCGTGTGTTAAGAGTGATCCGATGAGCTCATTTTACACAACTCAACACTAGAGTAGGTCTTACCTATACCTTTTAGCGCACTAATAATATTGTTGAAATGAGCATACATCGAAGAATTTGGTCTCATCATGCATCATACGAAAAAGTTCATAATCATGAGTGAGCATACCTATTTTGGTCTCCTTGACTTGGTTCGTACCTTCATGAGTAGTCTTGAGGGTGTGCCAAAAGTCATTTAAAGTTTCACACATAGAAATTCTATTATATTCTTCCATTCTTAAGGCACAATATAAAATATGCATAGCTTTATTATTCTAGGATATTGAACTCCTTTCATCTATGTTCCACTCATTTTCTTTCTTTAAAACTAAATCGCTTCCTATGAGTTTGGTAGGAATTGTGTAGGGTTGAGTTACCATTATCCACAAATCTATATTCTCTCCCATAAGATAGCATCTCATCCTATTTTTTTAGTACATGTAATTATTCCCATCAAAATAAGGTGTTTTATATGGGTTATTTCCATCTAGATTGTGTGAAGAACCTACAGTGTTCATGAAGTGTGCCATTTTGTCTTTCCTCACTAGTTCGTTAGAATTAATCTAATGTTAGACCTACGCTCTGATACCAATTGTTGGCCCTAAATGACACCTAAGAGGGGGGTGAAATTAGGTTCTTAAACTTTTAGTACAAATAAAATAAAGAAATAATAATTTGTGGAAGCTAAGTAAAAAAAATTATGAAACAAATAATATAAGGAATACTATAGATTATAAAAAATAATACGGAATCTAAATTTTAAACTTGCAACGACCTACAGCTCCTTTTTGGCTCAACAATAACCAACTATTCTTTTTTAAGGTTTAAGAATAATCTTTTTACAAATTCTTTTTATAAGCTTAAGAATAACCTCGAAATAACGAAACAATTTCTCACAAGTATAGAAAAACACAAATCTAACACAAACTTGATAATTAATCACTCTCAAACACATATATAACTTAAACTCTCAAAACACTTTATCATACTTGTAAAACTCATATTCTGTGTAATGCTTCTCTAATTTTTTTCTTGCTTTCTCCGTCTATTTACAGTGTAAAAAACACTAAGACACCCGTTGAACTATTTGTTGCTCAACTATCCATTGATATCAATTAATTTCTTTTGACCGTTAGACATCTCTTATTATCGTTGGTTATATTTTCTATTTTTCGGACAAATCTTCTACCCATTAAGTAATATGACTGTTATGCTATATTCAGTCGATTGATCTTTTAAACTTTGTTCATTCAATCGACTGATACCCATCTATCTATCGACCAGTCTTCCTTCAATGGATCATTCTTCATTCGGTTAGCCGATCACTCTTGGACAATTATTTGGTTGACCACTCTGCCTCATTCGGTCGACCTATCGTCCTTCAGTCGATCGATGCTTCCTTCATTGATGTAGTTTAGTTGACCAACCTTCGATCTTCAGAAATGTCAATACGTTGTTGTTTAACTAAACTTCATCTTCTTCAACATACCTATCTTTAAACACACTTTTTGTCATCTTCAAAATTGGGTGGAACCTCTCTTGGTTCAATAGGTTTGATGTTTGTATAATTTAAGAGAGCTTAAAGACATGTTAAAGGTTCGGGATTTTTTTATTAAAGGATTGAAATAAATGATTTTGGTCCGGCTACTTAAGATTAGTTTTTAAGATAAGTTAAACATGAGAAATCATCTTAAATTTAAAAAAAAATCAATAAACGACACAAATTAATCCTTGCATGACCAAACCTAAATCTTTTTGTGAAATTTAGAGATCTTAGATTAAATTTTCAGAACTCATCTTCTTGAAATTAAAGCTCATTTACTTCATTTAAAGCATAACCAAACTTTAAATAAGATTTAGTGGAGAAAAAGCAAAGTCTTAACTATAGCTTTGTTTTGATTTTATGAAGGAATTTTAATCAGACTTTAAATGTGTTTAAAGCCCAATTAAATCATTAATCATCTAATATTTAGCTAATTTACACATTTTGTAATTTTTAGAATCTTTTAAAAGTAATTAAAAATCATTTTTGAAGTGTTTAAGCCACGTTAGTTTAGTTTAGCAATTTTCAGATTTTTAATCAATTTGTTTGGATTTTTTCTAAATAATTGTAATCTGATCAACCTAATAATTAAACTAACTTTTCCAAGGGGATCGAAAATCGGAGCCTTAAATGTACTCCATTATATTATTTTTGCGATAGGTGCACTTATCTTTATTCCTTTGGTTTTCAATGTAAAATCATTTCAAAATTATTCAAAGTTTTTAAGTCACCTAACTAACACAACAATTATCCAAATAGAAACCTTTTGGATCTGATTATATGGGAATGTCATTTTTACTTTTCATTCAAATGATTTATTTTCTAATAAATTATATATATTTGTAATATGACTCGATTTTAATTTTTAGTAAAAATTCTATGTTTGTACGCATGATTAAATTTTACTATTAGAAAAATATTTCTTTTAAATGAGGTCAATTATCTTAATACAAGAAAAATCTAAAAGATTTTGAATCTAGATAAACTTACCCAATTTAATGTTTATTCTTCTTAACACTACTTTAGTTGATCTTCTAAAATAAATTAATGTAGTAATTTAATTTTAATTTTAGTATTTAATTTTATAATCAATTACTTTTTAGGTTAAATAATAATTCTACAGTTTATTGGGTCCTATATACTCTATACATAATGAGGCTAAATAACATATAAATTAATATTTAATTTTAATTTAATTTATTTGTTAATATATTAACTTATATTATTAAGTTAATTAATTTTTTTATCACTAGAAATGAAAGGTTACTAAGTACAATAAAGTATAATGGTAATTCCCATAAATACAAGACATATTCATTTATAACAAAATTTAATTATGAATACATTTAAATTAATCTGATTCTATCATATATTTATTTATCTGTATAAATTAATAACTAACATAGATGAAGAATGTTTATAGTAATTTAAAGATGATTTGATGAACCTCACACAACATTATTTATGCTATTAATAAATGGCTCTTAAATGATGAAAAGATTATAAATAACTTAAAATAAATCGTAGGTCATCTAATTTATATACATCATTAAAAAAAGGTTTATTTACATGAATGTTAATAATATACTTTCATCTAATTGTTCGCAATAGGCTAACAAGTCAATAATATAATTACTGATAACATCACTAATGAATTCCTCTTTGGTTTCGCCTAAGGTATTCCTTAAACCTTCCAAACCGGGCTTTTGAATGTAGGTAAGAATTAAAGTGCTTGGTAGAGCTTCGTCGTAAGCTACCAAATAATAAAATACCTAAGTAGACCTAACTAAGTAGTTAGGGTGAGTCATGGTTGAATCCACAATGAGTTAGGGTGAATTTTTATCTCTAATGCTACCAAGAAAAGGAAAATAAAACCCCTTATAATCAAGGAAGCGAAAGAAATTAAACTAAACAACTTAAACACAAACACATAAGATGTAACTAAGAACGATAAAAAAGAAATAGGCCGAAGGTATTGTTGGGATTCTAGGATAACTATTGATCCTTGAATTTAAATAAAAGGTGCTCTAACTCTAGTTAAGGTGCTAGCCTATAGGTTCGAACAAGCTCTCAAACCCTCAATTCCTTTAGCTTAGGTAAATCTAACAAGCTCTAGAAATACCCCTATCTTCACTATAACTTAGAACAAACTCTCTGTATTTAATAATGAAGACGCCTTAGGTACTACAGAATAACTAACTTAGGCCACTCACTCACAAGCTCGGAAAGTGTAACCTAAAGGTAAGGGACTTTAGGTTAGTCGATTATGTAACCTAACAAATTCAACTAACTTATTTCTATTTTCAAAAATCATTAAGGACAATTACGAATCACATGCTCATTCCTAGTTGTAGGAAATAGGAATTACCTAAAGGGTGATCAATCCTAAGGGTACACCTAATCCATGACATTTACTAAAATCCCAAACCAACCTAAACTTAAAAACACCTAATTAAGCTCAACCAATTCACATTCTCACAATTAATCATCATAATTCCTTCCTACACCTTCAAACCCAAAAAGACACTAGCTAAACATTACAAAATTAAGCAAAAGAATAACTAAATAAAAAATTCCCATAATGAAAACCACAATTCAACACTTAATCTAAACTAAATTAAAGCTAAGTAACAATGAAACATGCCCAAATTAACAAAGCCCAATCAATAAAAACTGAAATTAAACTCATAACAACCTAAAGGCATGCATACATTCAATTTTAAAGCAAAACCCACACAAAAAAAACATTAAATATGAACCAAAAATCCATAGCATAAACTATTAGTTCATGAAAATAAAACCTGGGCAGACCTATAAAAGAAATTAATCAAGCTTAAATACCCATATTAAAAACTGAAAATTACGAAAAACACACATCTATTGCTATATATATATGTGTGTGTGTGTGTGAATCCATACATTATCCAAGGTGTTCAAGCTCCAAATTCACTAAAAATCCATTCTAAACATCATAAAAATTATAAATCCAAAAATGAAAAAAAATTAACCATCCAAGAACAATATTAAGAGCTTAAAACTACCTAAAATAGGAAACTATAAGAAAAGAAATCAAACTAGAAGCCAATTTTAACCAAAAATATAAAGAAAACAAAGAAAATGAGTAGGAACAAGAAGGAGAGCCTAGAAAAATGTAAGGGCTGCCTCTCTCATGTTTTTTATGCCATTTATATATGTCTAGTAGAGATTCTAGGGTTTTGGAAATGTTGTAGAAGTAATTTGGTCAAAAAATGTGCCCTTAAGAATCACAAAAACGAAATTATTTTACAATTTTTGTTTTTATCCTAGAATTTGACAACTTCTACCGCTTTCTCCTTTTATGCTATAACTCCTTCTATATAGGTTTGATTTCCATGAAAGTTGGTATGTAGGCTCCTCACATACTTCTCCTATGCACCACAAAATTTCAATGTAATCTGAGCTTTAAAAGTATACCAAATGCATCACCAAAGTCACTTATACCAAAACTGATGTTCAACTGAGCTTATCTTGCTCTTTTCTTTTCTGCTCTTCATGGTTCGTTGTATGGCCTTGAAATTTGGTTTGAAACTTCATAACATGATGCTCTAAGTCCTAAAATTGGTTCCATATCTCTTCTAATTCCAATTATGATCCAATTTTTTCTAAAAAATTGGCCCTTGCAACTTGTGTTTGTACCTTAAGGTCAAATCTACATGTAAACGCAAAATGGAACACAAATTAAGAATTTAAACAATAAAACAGAGATGAAATGGCATTGAAACACATATATAAATAATATAAAATGCATCCCTATCAAACATGATGAAGAACATATAACATATTTTTCAAATGAAGAACTTAATTAAAGAAATTTTCAAAGATTAAACCTTAAAAAATTTTCCTGATAAGATTTAATATAAATAAATGCATTCTGGACATACGTTGCCATTCTAACTTTTGAATGTAGAAATAAAAAATATTGATATAATTTTAACCATTTCTTACAACTAGACAAAAATTCTAGGTAATTAGGCAAATGAACAACCAGAAGAGGCAGCTGAATCAGATATTGCTACAATGCAGTAAGGCAAATGTAGAAAAGCGTAGAGGGAAGCTTTTGTACATGCTGTAACTACAAAAAAATAGTTTGTTTTAAGGACAAATTTTTGAAAATTTCCATTGTATGTTAGCTACCTTGAGATTTTGATAGGAAAGTTTTAGGTTTTGGTTTCTTAGAAATGATTTGGGATTTAGGTCATGGGATTTGGGATTTGCTTTTTCATATGATTTTTATTCAATTTTAAGGAACGTTACTCCCAAATTGATGTTAAATTTTGTAAATTACCTTTGGATGTGTTTATATTGTAGTTGGAAGATGTTAGAAGCTTAAACAAATGGGAAATGCAGTGAAATGTTGCTAAAATTCTGAAATTTAGAGTTAACCATAGGTCTAGATAAAATATCGTTTAACCATAAAGACTTGCCATTTTTCTTAATCTATAAACCTAAACGGTGTGGGTTATACGACACCGTTTAACTATAATTCAAGCATCATTTAACTACCAATCATGACTATTATAGCTTGATCACCAACTCCTACTTGCTGCAACTTGCCCAACTTGACTCTAACTTGTAGCTGACATATTTATTGATCATTTGAAGTAAAAAACATAAGAAGAACAGAGAGAAATCACGTCAAAAAATATCAAATTTCATATTCTCTTAAAATTCTAGGGTCCCTTCTTGTGTTCTTCACATTTTTTTGATTCTATTTGGCAAATTAAACTTCTTTTTAAGGATTATAACAACATAGAAACATGAATCAGACTTGTATCTATGATTGTAACCATTTTTTTGTGCTTTCTAAACTTGTTTTTACATTGAAATCCACTCTTTGGCTCCTTATTTTCATGAACATGATGAATATGATATGTGTGCCTTCTTTCTAGATCCAAATGAGCGGCTGAGTTAATTGTTGGTTAAGGAATGGTTAGTAGATGATTTGTATGCATGCTTGTTCATTATTAGGGGCTATTCTTTGCTTATTTTAAATGCTTCAAGCTTGTCTTAAATTGATCACTTAAGATAAAGTTGAAAAATGGTTAAGTAGAGGACCAATCACTTAATCCATCAGAAAACTAGTAAGTAACTTGGTTTTAATTAGTTCATGATCATTGATTGATCAATCAAGAGGGATTTAATATGAAAATATTATTGTTTTAGGTTAAGCTTCTTACACTTTAAGCATATTTCTTATATTTATAGGTGGACCAAACCATAAACTTGGAAAGTTAGAGAAAAGCAATTGATTTGATCATAACCTTATATTGATTTAGTGAATTTGTCTTAAAGCAAGCCTCCTAATCCTTAATTAATCCATCTAGATCATTGAAATCCATTTCCTTAACCAATTAATCCATCAATCAATCCCTAAACTCAAAGTTAGTCTTCTTTACATAATTAGAATTCTTTAGTTTAATATGGTAATTTTAGTTAATCCAATCATTAACTTTGGTGCTTCTAGATAATTTTAATCCAATTTCCTTATTACTTACATAGTTATTTCCCTATGAGATGATAATTTTAGTTTAAAATACTTCATTTTTTCCTTGTGACCAGTATACTTGCCGATTAAGTTGGTTTTGTAAATTTAGAAAAGTGTGTGCTTCAATTGCTTAAATTGATAATTAAATTGAATTAATAGAGAACCAACCCAACAACTTTTGATGTCATTGCTATGGAATTAACATAAATGAAATACTAGGAATACATTGGTGTCAGTTATTCTAAAGTTTGTTTATACTATTTATATTTCTTTAAAGTTTTTTTATGTTTATTTGATGTTTCCTTACTTTTTATTGTGTTTCTTTCTTAATTACTAGCATGTTTTTAATTTATTTTCTTTTGATCTTACATGTAAACTCAAGGCCAAAAGCTTGAGAAGCTTAATTTTGATCCTAAACTTGAAAGGAGCATTCGCAGACAAAAGAAATAATCCAAAGCTAGCTTATCATCTAGTGAAAATCACATAGAATCCAATCCTTTAGAAATGCGACATCAAGAGCATTTAGTTACTAGACCTCACGAGTAAAATAGAGAACCTGCTATGATGAAATTGACATTAGGAAATGGAGCTAAACCTATGGCTAGCATTGTTAGACCTAAGATAGATTTTGATCATTATGATGTTTCGTATGGCATTCTTTCTATGATTAGGTCTTCCTAGTTTGGTGGTTCTTCTTTAGAAGATCTCGATCATCATTAACAGAATTTTATAGATGTGTGTGATCTTTTAAGAAGCCAAGGTGTGTCCGATGATGTAATTAAGCTTAAGTTATTCCCTTTTCCTTTTAGGGATAAAGTTAAGGCTTGGTTGAATACTTTTCAACCTGGTTTCATCACAGCATGGAATGAACTTATGAATCAATTTCTTAGAAAAATTCTTCCCACGTAGTAAGATAGAGAAGACAAAAAATCAAATTTATTCCGTTTCTCAGTATAAAAATGAGAGTTTTTATAAAGCATGGTAGCAATATAGGGAAATGTTAAAGTCATAGGTTCATCACTTGTGATCAAGTTGATATTTTCTACAATAGACTCATACCATCCACCTATAGCATGATAGAGGCCACAGTAAAAGGAAACTTAATGAGAAAAACTATGAATGAAGCTTTAAGGTTAATTGAGGAAATGGCAATAAATATCTTTTAACATAATTTTAAGATAATTCTTAGGAAGCCATTAAGATCTCATTCCATTAATGATATAATAACATTAATAGCTCAAATGTGGTCCTCAAATAGCAATTGAAGAACTTAGAATGGAAAGTTAATAGTAGTTCATGTCGAGGTCCTATAGCCTACAAGAGTTGTGGCAGTGCTTCCTATTCATCCCTTGATTGTCAAGTAGGAGACCCCTTTACTCAAGAACCAAAACAAGCTTAATTCTTAGAAAACTTTCATAGGTGAAGAGGAAATCTGTTTTCCATTACTTACAATCCCAGTTAGAGAAATCATCCCAACTTTTCATGGTAAGATAGCCAAAACTACCAAACTCGCCAGCTAATCCTTAAAGGAACCCTTCACTTGGTTTTAGACCCAATCCCTTATCCAAGAGCCAATCCTAAAAGGAACCCTTCACCTAGTTTTAAACCTAATCCCCTATCTAAAAGAAGTCTAGTATAGATGAAACCATGTTTAGATACATCCAAGAGGAGGCGCAAGGTAAAATTAGGGATTTAGTCAACCAAGTGAGTTAATTAGCTAGTTTTACCCAAGGGCATACCCCTAGACAACTACCTAGCAATATTGAACCTAACCTAAGAGAATACACTAAGGCTATTACCCTTTAGAATGATAAGAAGATATTAAATGAAGCCTTACAAAGCAAGGAGAGTGAGAAAGAAGAGAGGGATCTAGGAAAGGAAACTAAAAAAAAAAGATAAGGAAGTAGAAAACAAGGAGTAAGAGCGACCCCTTAGGCGTTTCGCTAACCCAGATGGCCAACCATATAAGCCTTGAATTCCTTATAATCAAAGGTTAAAGAATCCTAATCAAGCTAAGCAATTTGGAAAGTTCATGGAAATGTTTAAGAAATTGTATATAAATATCCTATTTGTTAAGGCCACTAAATAAATTCCTAACTATAAAAAATTCTTTAAGGATATTTTGTTTAAGAAGAGAAAATTGGATAAATATGAAACTGTAAAGCTAAATGAAGAGTTTTCCGTGATCCTTTCAAAAAAACTGCCTCCTAAGATCAAGTATCTTAATAGCTTTACCATTCCTTGTACAATAGGCAATTTGCAAATAGATAATGCTCTAATGGACTTAAGAGCAAGCATAAATTTAATCCCTTTATCTATCTTTAAGAAGTTAGGATTAAAAGAAATAAAGCCTAATACAGTTTCATTACAGTTAGCTAATCATTCAGTGACATATCCATGAGGAATTACTGAGGATGTTTGAGTCAAGGTGGATAAGTTTATCTTCCCAATTGATTTCCTTTTATTAGATATGGAAGAAGATAACAAGGTACCTATTATTTTAGGATGGCCATTTATGGCTACAACTAAGGCATTAATTGATGTGCATGGTGGTAAGCTAATTTTAAGACTCTAGGATGAAGAGATCCAATTTGATGCTTTTAAGGCCATGCAACACCATATGGATTATGACTATTGTAATTTTATTGAAGTAAACCATATTGAGAATGACTCTTTTTTTTTTTTTTTATTGATCCATTGCAAAAAGTGTTAACTCATTCTCAGTCTTTAGATATAAGTGAAGAGGAAATAAGTGAAGTTCTAAGTGCCTTAGAAGCTAGAAAGGTGTCCTTATCCATCTAAGAAGTATAAGTATCTAGATTGGCCACCATCTATAGTGGAGCCATTAGACGTATATCTCAAGCCTCTTCTTACATACCTTAAGTATGCATTTTTTTAGTCCCTCTTCGCAGTTATTTATCATTATTTCATCATCATTGACTGAATGTATGGAGAATAATATACTGAGAGTATTGCGAGATCATATAAGAGCCATTGGTTAGACAATAATGGACATTAAGAGATTAAGTCCTTCAATTTACACCCATAATATTTTCATGGAGGAAGGAAGCAAGTCATTGGTCTAGCCACAACGAAGATTAAATCCGAACATGAAAAATGTAGTGGTATAAAAGGTTAAATTTTTAGATATTGGTATAATTTTTCCTATCTCCGATTTAGCTTGGATTAGCCCAATTTAAGTGGTACCCAAGAAAGGTGGCACTACTATAATTCAAAATGATCACAATGAGCTGATAGCAATTAGAAAGATAATTGTTTGGGGCATATGTATCGATTATAGAAAATTAAATGGCATCACTAGAAATGATAATTTTCCATTACCTTTCATTGATCAAGTCATAGAAAGACTGGCTAGACACAATTTTCATTGTGCATTAGATAGGTAGAGTGGCAATTTACAAATTCTAGTATCCCTTGAAAACTAAAAGGAAACTACCTTTACCTATCTATATGGCATATTTGCTTATACGCACATGCCTTTTGGGTTATGCAATGCTCCTGCCAATTTCCAACGTTATATGATGACTATACTTTCTTTTATGATCAAATCTAATGATCATGGACGATTTTTCAGTATTTGACATATCTTTTGATTCTTATTTGGAAATTTTGGATAGAGTGATGTGAAGAGACAATTCTAGTATTAAATTAGGAAAACTGTCATTTTAAGGTTCAAGATTGTAGTGCACTTGGTCAAAAGATATCAAGTAAGGGTATGGAAGTGGATCCAACTAAGATTGATGTAATCGTTCAACTCCCACCTCCAAATTCAGTTTGAACAGCTAGGAGTTTCTTAAGTCATGCTGGTTTCTACCGAAGGTTCATTAAGGATTTTTCAAAAATCATGAAACCCCTTGCTGATCTTTTAATGAAAAATGCATCCATTTTTTGAGCTATTGAAGGCAAAGCTTATTAGTGCACCAATCCTAATTTCACTAGATTAGTCCTTACCCTTTGAATTAATATGCAATGCAAGTGATTTCACAATTAGTGCAGTTCTGGAGCAAGGAAGAGATAAAATTTTTTATCCAATTTATTATAGAAGACATAGTTTGAATAATGCCTAAAAGAGCTACACGATGACTGAGAAGATGTTAGCAGTAGTCTTTACATTAGACAAATTTCAATCCTATGTAATTCTTTTGAAGGTGGCAGTGTATACGGACCATTCGACTTTGAAGTGTCTTATGAATTAACCTAATGCAAAGCTAAGGTTGATTAGATAGATCTTATTGTTACAAGAGTTTGACATAGAAATAAAGGACAAGAAGAGCACTAAGAACTTAGTTGCTGATCATCTTTCAAGACTAAGTAAAGAAGTCATGGAAAAAGCTGAAAATCAAGAGATTAAGGAAATGTTTCCAGAAGAGACTGACTACGCAGCGGGCACTTCATTACCTACTGTGGTTGGTTCTAAATAAAAAATATAATAAAAATAATAAAAATAAATATATTATTATTATTATTATTATTATCTAATGGGCTATGGAAGGCCATGGCTCATCAGAGAATTAGTTTTTTTCCTTTCTAGTAGAGTAACTATTAGTAGTAAAGGATAAATTTCCATGGTATGTAGATTATATTAATTATCTAGTTGGTAATGTGATTCCTCATGATCTGTCATATTAGCAAAGGAAAAAGTTTTTTACTCATGTTAAGCAATATTTGTGATATGACTCATTTTTATACAAGATTTGTAGTGATAAAATTTTTAAAAGTTGTGTTCATGTTATTGATCGATGGTTTAATACTCAGTTATCTCAAATAATTCATTCAATTAACATTCAATTCAAATTTAATTCAAAACCGGCAATACGATAGTGTATCGGTCAACAAATAATATAATTGAGCATTTTTATGATTTTGAGTGTTGAATCGATAGGGAAAACGGCTGATTACTAAGGCAATTAAATTACAATTATCTAGGAGGCTTAAAATGACCAAATTAATTAAGCTAATGTAGCTAAATTAACTTTAAAACTTCCAACTATTGCTATAAATTCCTAATTGCTTAAGGATTACCAAGTTGGATAACCTTGCGAAGGCTTACGCTTTAAATGGCTTAATTGAGTTATAAAATGGGTTGGAATACTTAACCTAAGGTCTTCACTAAATCAAAACATTGCTATAGTTAAGATAATACCTTATCTCTAACCATACTAAATTGATATATAGTTATTTCATCAATTAATAAGTAGTAGACTTAAAGTTCAAGAAGTTTTAATCCTAAATTCCATATTTAAGATTAGTACCCTCATGATTAACTGAAGTAGATTTCTCGAATCCTTGATTGAAACCATATTGTTTATCAAATTTTCTAATGATTAAAGTAGATTTATGAGATCTTTAATCATCTTTAATCTTATCTTAAGTGATCAAGTCAACTTAATAAATTGCTGGAATCCTCAAATACAACTTAAAATTAAAATGAATAAATCTAAAAAAAAGAAACCTAACTAAAGAAAGAATGAAAAAGCTAAATCTCATAATTAGAGCTCTTAATTTGTTTCTTCATGCACGAATTCAGCTTCTATGGCTTCATATACATCTCATCTACAAGTGAGAAGCAAGTGGACATGTCACAATCAATCAAAATTGAAGAACCAGCTAGAAATGTCTCGACTGTTACTTAAACGGCACTTGAAAAACACTTAAATGGTATCGCTTAACCCTCTGTGTTTAACTCCTAAGCCTGACTTAAACATAGGTCTTTAGGGGTTAAACATGGGCTGGCTTAGTGACCTGCATTTTACTTCATTCTTACTCAAATCTTCATATTTTTCTTAAATTTTCACTTTAATTTGATTTTAAAATGCAAATTAAACATTCTAAGACATAAACAAAATAATTTATCATCAAAATAGGGGCGAATCAACATCAAAATATCAAGTCATATGAAATGAACCCCTATCAACTCCCCTACACTTAAATCTTTGCTTGTTCTCAAGTAAATCAATCTATCATCAATCTCAAGACAACGTATAACCTTAGGAAAATAAAAAATCCATCAAACCATATCATTGAAACCTTTCCTTAATCATCCAATCATCAAACAAATACTTAAGATGCCATATGATTAATCAAGCATGTAAATTAACAAACAAGTTACGATAACCTCATATTCTTTCAAACTTTAATATAAATCACAAAAGTTATTTTCAAATATAAAATGAACATTTCCAAAACAAAATGAATAATCTTTTAACCAAAATCACATCATTTAAACATTAAGCATAATTATGAAACATTAACGTGAGCTTTTATAACTTGGTTGAGAGGTTATTCAGTCCTTTTATGTAAAGATGAACATTTTGTCTTGAACATCTCTAGCTACTTAATTAAGTTACCTCACAATAACTAGCTATTAACCCTACTCTTGAACTTCAACCAATTGGTTCGAAGCCAATAGAGTGAATGAAAACTTGCTAACTTTTAAACTTTTAAGTACTTTTTCGTTAATGTTTCTTTTTAATTTTGATTTTGAAACTAATTTCCATTTAATCAAGATATGAAAATGTATGAAAGAAGTTCCAAATCACCTTGAAAATATACATTTTATACCTAGAAAATCATTATGATCATTAGATATTCATTATCCAAAATATGAAAAAAAGATTAATGTTAAAAAAATATTATTAACTAAGAATATACCATCTTAATTCATTAAAAAATAATCATAATCAAAAGGAAAAATTCCAATGATATTTGTCAAAATAAAAAAATCCATAAATTATAGATTATGTTGGCCCTAAAAGACACCTAAGATGGGGGTGAATTAGGTTCTAAGAAAATTTTAAGTAAAAACACAAGAATAAAATCAACAATAATTTGCAAAAGCTAAATAAACTATTAAATTAAATGCTTAAAAATAAAAGTGAAAGGGAAGAAGAGACACAATCAATTTATTCTTATTTGGCGTAATCCACTTGCCTTATATCTAGTCCCCAACACCACTGTTGAGATTTTGTTCTTATTGCAATCAACAAGAGTATACAATATAATCCTTTTTACAAGCTCAAGAATAACCTTTCACTCTCCCTTTTCTAAAGCTTAGGAATAACCTATCACTCTTCTTTTTCAAGGCTCAAGAATAATCTTATAACACTCTTTTTATGGTTTAAGAATAACCTTTATAAAAATATAACCACAACTTCACCAATAGCTCATAAACACTCATGAACACTCTACAATAATGTGTAAACACTTTCTACACTTCTTTCATGCATAAATAAAACTCAACACATCTATTTATACTCTTCACAAGGCCAATTATATATTACCCAATGTTCTTCTCATTGAATGTTATATCCATTGCAAAAATAGTCGTTGTCCAACGTTCACATGCCAGCATGCAATATTCGGTCGACTGACCTTCAACATCTTACCTTTTTAGTCAACCTATGGTTATTCGGTTGACTGAGGCCTCTTTATTTGCTTCATTTGGTTAGCTGGTTATTCTATATAGTCGACTTATCCTTCCTTGCGATTAATTCAGTCGACCAGTGTCAATCCAATTGACCAACCTTACTTATTTCTTCATTTGGTCACCAAATCCTTGCCATTCAATCGATCGACCTCTTCTTATTTCTTCATTCGGTCGAACGATGCTTCCATTCAGTAGACTGACCTCTTCTTATTTTTTTTATTTGGTCGACCGATCCTTGCCATTCAGTCAACCGATCTCTTCTAAGTCAGCACAACTTCAGCCCCAATCTTAGCCCAATCAATCCAAATTAAATCTTAACCCAATTCAACATAAATAAAATAATACTTAATCATATTTTTCACAATTATATAAACTTAACACAATCAATTCATCCAATTTATCAAATCATTAATAACATAAATTTATTCATTTATTTAACCTTTAATTAAACATTATTTCATGACTAACACAAGTCATACAAATTTCACCGAAGTACCAATTTAATTACTTATTAAATAAATAAACTTAAAATACTAAACAAATACAACAAACTCTACAAATATATTAGTAAAAACACCTTGTCATCATCAAAACAAAGGTGGAATCAACCCTTAGTTCAATAGATTATCTTCAAAAAGATGATAAATTTATGGAAAAATAAACATAAGTGTGAAACAACCATTCCCTCCCTCATACTTAAACTGAACACTATCCTCAGTGTTCATAAAATCTATCTTAAAGCGCAAAATGAGATAAAAAAAAAGGGAAGGAAAGCACCTGGAATAAAATGATAACATCTTTTAATGCTCTATTGAAGTGAACATTGAAATTTTGATCTTTGCTTACGACTAAAAATGATAAAAGTAACCATGTTCCATATATAAAAAGACAAGTTAGTCAAGCACATCAAAAGAGCCAAAATACATCAAAAGAACCCATAATCCATGAGAAGCAACCAAACTACAACTAAAGAAACAGAAATACAACTGAAAACAAACACTAGAAAAAATAACAAATGCACAAGTCCACAAACAAAATGTATAAGTAGAAGCAACTAAAAATCAAGACTTTGATCATATCCTTACCGACGTGCCTCAATCCTCGTTAGTCGCTAATCAATACTCGCCATTGTTTGCTCCATACATATTAGTCGACGCTCAAGTCTCAGAAGAATGGATCTCAGATCCAAGGAATGCTCAGAAGAAGGTACAGGAGGGACATAGGCTTAAGTATGATCATCTAGTGGTGGCTTATGCACACTCAGAGTGACCTTAGACAAAGCTTCTCCTATACCTTCCTTTTGAGCTATAATAGGGGCAAGCACTGGAATATTATCATCATCAATACACTTACCTACCTGTAATTATTTAAAAGCGGTGTTCCTCCACTCCCCACCAACTTGATAATATGACCGAAGTTTAAGAAGTAAATAAAAATGGAGTTGGTTAGATGTACAGCTACCTCACCAGCAAAACAAACTCCTATTGCCTCAAAGATCCTTATGAGTAAACATGGAAAGTAGAAATTCTTTTTCTATAGAGTAAATCTGAATACATTCATCATGCTTTGTAAAATAAAATTGGCTAAAGGCAATCCTTCTGTAGCTCTTGTTAGGGGTTAAATTTGTAGTATTCTTAGATGTTATTTAATGTTAATTTAACCCTATTTTAGTGCTTAAATGTTC
>JAOXYD010212663.1:0-20067 GCA_028565735.1 Pinacopodium congolense
ATTACAACAAAGGGCAACTAAACATCTTGCACAATCTTTAGAAAAAAAAAAAGGCAACCACACTCACCATTGCTGGGGACTCATTAATGCTTCCTCCATTATAACATATACAATTCTAGTTCAAATGTCGGTGATAAAGTGACAATGATGCATTAGCGTAATCGCATTTGATCTCCTATTAGGTGCCTCTCAAAATCCACTCAGTCACCACCTACAAATATCAACATTTTTTCAAACTTATCATAATCTCTTTCATATAATTAACGAATTTTCTTATTCCGAAAATTCGTTCCTCACCAAAGAAAACATAGTTAAATAAATATAAACTTAAATGATATAGGAATAAAAAATACAAACTAAGGGTAAGGCAGTGAAGAATTGGTAGTGTAACATACCCTTAACCAAGGAAGGTACTAACATCTTGCACTCAAGTTCACTAATACACCACATTTACAAGAAATAAATTAACCTTAAACACCATAATCACTTACCAACATCATCAAATCAATTATTCTAGAACTTTTTTTAAGAAATATTTATTCCAAAACTTTTACTATTATTGGTCCTAAATGACACCTAAGAGTGGGGTGAATTAGGTTCTAAGAATATTTTAAATAAAAAACACAAACACAAAATCAATAATAATTTGTGGAAGCTAAATAAATAATTATGAAACAAATAAGATAAACAATATTTGTAATTATTGAAAGTAAGATGAAAAATACAAATGTAAAATTGATTACAACTTACAAATCCTTTTAGGCTCAAGGATAAAACACTTTTCTTTTTTAAGGCTTAAGAATAACCTTACTTCCTTTTTCTAAGGTCCAAGAATAATCTTCTTCATTTTTCTAAGACTCAAGAATAACCTCTGAAATCAAGCACACAAATAACTCACAACACAAAAATGACACTCAAATATAAACTTGTTTTCAACACTAATATATCACTTGTATTTCCACACTTCTATGTCGTCCCTTTCAAGGCTTGCTTAATCTCTATTTATAGTGTAACATGATCAATTTAGTCGTTGGACAGTTTTTCATCGTTTTTCATCTGATAATTAATTCTTTGGATCGTTTTATATTTTTTTTGATCGTTGTGCAAATCTTCTATCTATTGAACAATATAAATAGAGATTATCAGTAAACCATAAGCCATGTTCGATTGACTGGTCTTCTAAATTTGTTCATTCAGTAAACCAATAGCCATCGTTCAGTTGACCAGTCTTCTAAATACGTTCATTAGGTGGATTGGTAGCTTTAGTTGGTCGACCAATACTAATTCAACTGATCTTCATATTCGAACAGCCGATCTTCTTAACATGTTCGTTTGGTCGACCGATGCTCCCTTCAGCACTGGTGTTCGGTTGACCAATCTATATTCGGTCTACTGATCTTCCCTTTCTCCGGAAATCAACATTTGCTTGCTCAAATGCTCTAAACCATGTTTACTATACCCTAAACCATGTTTACCATTTTTGAACTTTTGAACACTCAATAAAGTATCTAGTTTTTCTTTTTCCTTGTTGAATTTTTCAAGTGATTCCTTGAGGGATTCAATTTCTTTCTTTAAGGACCTCTTTTCATTTACAAGCTCATCATTATCTTTATTAATCAAGGTCATATCTTTTCTAATGTCATTATTTTTCGATTTACACGCTTTTGGTTCTTCTAAGACTTTCTTATGCTTATCACGTAATTTCTTGTTCTTTTTAATTAATTCTTCTATGTGTTCTAACACTTTATCATAAGTATAATCATATTCATCTTCACTAGGTAGAGAACATACCTCGTTGTGTGCCATAAGGCACATGTTGACCACTTCTTCTTCTTCAGAATCACTAGATTTGGTCTAAGAGGCTTTCAATGCTTTCTTTTTCTTGACATCTTTTCCTTCTTCCTCTTATAAGTGGGGGCATTGCAATCTCAAATGTCATTTTTCACCATACTCAAAACATGTTGTGTTAGATAACTTATATTTTGAATAAGACGTACATTTTTTATGCGTTGAGGCATTTCGCATGAACTTCTTTAACCTTTTTGTGATGAATGTAAGTTCCTCGTTTTTGCTTCCAAGTAGCACTTTTCATTATCGCTTTCCTCCTTTTTGGTCACTTTGAACGCCATATTTTTCTTTCTTGATGCCTCTTGTTCTTCTTGGATATTTTTCATCCTTATTTCGTATGTTAAGAGTGAACCAATGAGTGCGTCGAGAGGAAGTGTGTTAAGGTCTTTAACTTCTTGTATTACCGTCACCTTTGTTTCTCATATCTTTGGTAGGGACCTTAGAATTTTCCTACATAACTCAACACTAGAATAAGTCTTACTTAAACATTTTAGCGCACTTAAAATAATATTAAAACGAGCATACATTGAAGAAATAATCCCATCATGCATCCTACGAAAAAGTTCATAACCGTTAGTAAGCATACCTATTTTAATCTCCTTGACTTTATTAGTACCTTCATGAGTAATTTCAAGAATATGCCATATATCATATGCAGTTTCTCATATTGAAATCCTATTGTATTCCTCCATACTTAAGGCCCAATACAAAATATGCATAGCCTTACTATTCAAAGATATTGATCTCTTTTCATCTAGGTTCCACTCATTTTCTTTTTTTAGGACTATTTCATTTCCTATGAGTTTGGTAGGCATTGTAAATGGTTGAGTTACCATTGTCCATAAATCAATGTTTTCACCATCAAGTAACATCTCATCCTATTCTTCCAATACATATAATTATTACCATCGAAGAAAGGTGTTCTATGTGGATTATGCCCATATAAGCTATATGAAGAACCTACAGAATTCATGAAATGTGCCATTTGATCTTTCCTCACAAATTCATTTGAATGTAAGCTCTAAGTGAGACCTGCATTCTAATACCAATTGTTGGTCCTAAATAGCTCCTAAGAGCGGGGTTAGTTAGGTTTCAAGAACTTTAAGCAAACATACAAGAACAAGAACAAACATTAAATTTACGAAAGCTAAATAAACCAATATGAAACAAATAAGATGGAATGAACTTGTACTTATTGAAAATAAATTAATTGACACAAAATTAAATTTAATAATAACTTACAAACTCCTTTTTGGCTCAAGTGTAACCTTATTTTCTTTTTCAAGGCTTAAGAAAATCTTTTGATAAGTTCTTTTTATAGGCTCAAGAATAACCTCAAAATACTCCTTTTAAAAGGATCAAGAATAACCTTACAAAGACAAAGTAACTACTCATTCATAGAGAGAACTCAAGTCACATAAAACTTGATAATCAAAACACTCTTAAACATGTATACACTTCAATCTCAGACCTTTATTCAAACTTCTTTCAGACTCATGCTTTTTTTCTTTACTTAATCTACCTTTTATACTAGTTAATGTGGAATAGGGAGCCGTTACAACGTTGATCTCCTTATTTACTCATTTAATCATTAGGTAAATATTATGAACGTTGTGTAATAAGATCGTTGCTAATAATCTGCCTACATAATCTTCTTTATTCAGTCAACTGATAGGCAATGTTCGATCTATCAGTCTTCTAAATTTGTTAATTTGGTCAATCGATAGCCATCGTTCAGTCGACAGATCTTCATTTAGTCGGTCGGTCTTTATTCAGTCAACTGATCTCCTCAAAATGTTGATTCAGTCAATAGTTCTCCATAGTTCGGTCAGCTGATGCTTCCTTCATCACTGAAGTTCGGTCAACCAATTTGTATTCGATCAACTAATCTTACCTTTATCTAAACAATCTAACATTATAACTCAAATGCTCCAATCAATTTATCCTTATACACACTTAAACTAGAATATTAATAGAAAAATTGTTTTGTCATCATCAAAATAAGGTGGAACCTCCTTTGGTTCAACATTATATCAAAAACAACCTCTCCTCTTTTTAGAATCATCAAAACAATAAGATTCAAATGCTTAAAGGTAAGATGCACCATCATTCATGCCTAATCCATAAAACTTGTGCCTAACATCTCCCGGAGTTACATATTCTACTTTTGCTGGAGACAATGTAATAAAATTTTATTTTAGACAAAATCATGAAACTAATGCAATGCCTAAGAATTAAAATGCACTAGATTTTCTTTTTCTATCTATCAAACTACCTACATAATCAGCATTCGAATAACCATCCAATTCCAAAATTTTATTTCTAGGATTCTACAGTTACAAATGAAAAGTTTCACACAAGCATCTAAGAATGCATTTAACGGCTAATAGATGAGATTCATAGGAGAAGCTTGAAATTTATCACATAAACACACATTAAACACGATATCAAGCCTACTTATAGTTAAATAAATCAAAATACTAATCATAACTTTATACTATTTAACATCCACTTCTTTACCATCTTTATCTTTGTTCAACTTTATGGATGTGCTCACTGGAGTACCCAACGGTGTTGTTTAATTGATGCCAAAACATTTAAGAAGCTCCTTCGTATATTTGGCTCAATTGAAGAAGATACCATCCTTCATTTTCTTGATTTGGAATCTGATAAAGAAGTTTAATTTTCTCATTATGCTAATTTCTAACTCCCTCTTCATACACTTAACAAGCCTTTGGCATAAAGATTCATTAGTATAACTAAAAATAATATCATCTATATAAATTTGAACAACTAACATATCTTCTTTGTCTTTATTAATGAACAAAGTGGTATCAACTTTACTTTTTACAAAACCATTTTCCAGTAAAAATGCACTTAACTTGTCATACCACGCTCTAGGTACTTATTTTAAACTAAATAAAGCTTTAGATAATTTAAAAATGTACTCGAGTGCATCATGTCTTCAAAATCTTGAGGTTTTTGAATATAAACCTCCTCTTATATAAAACCATTTAAAAAAGCACTCTTAGCATCCATTTGATACAATTTAAAGCCAATGTAAGATACAAATGAAAGTAAGATTCTAATGGGTTCTAATCTTACTATAAAGGAAAAAGTCTCATCATAATCTATTCCTTCTTCTTGATTATATTCTTTGCAACTAGCCTACATTTATTCATAACAATACTGTCTTTTTCTTCTAATGTATTTTTAAATACCCATTTTTGACATATTATTGGATGATCTTTATGTCTGGGTACAAGATTCCACACTTTATTTCTTTCAAATTGATTGAATTCCTTATTCATAGCTAAAATCCAATTCTCATCACCTAAGGCTTCTTCTATACTTTTAGGTTCTATATAAGATATGAATGCAATATGAAATAAATTAAGACGAGAATGAGTAGTTACCCCTTGTTAAATATCACATATGATTTAGCTGGAGGAATGATCCTTTTATATTTCTAATCTCTTGGTAGCTCATCCTCCTTCCTTTCATCTCTTGGTTAAAAAATTTGTTCTTATGAGGTTTTTCCTTCATCCTTTTCTTCATGTGATAGCTTCTCTAAATCCTTGGAAAATCCTACATCATCATCCTAAAAAATTTTCTTTCCTTCTTTCAAGAGGATTAGTCTCATAAAAAACAACATTCATAGATTTTTCTATAATATGAGTTCTTTTGTTAAACACATTATGAGTCTTATAAGTCAAAGAGTAGTATAAAAAATATACCTTCATTGCTATTAGAATAAAATTTTCCTAGGCTTTTTTTAGTGTTCAAAACATAACTTTTATAACAAAAACTTTAAAATGATTAATCTTTTATTTCTTGCCTCTCTAAATTTCACAGGGGACTTTTATCAATTTTATGTCTAATCTTAACTCTATTATTTATATAACATGTATAAGCTATGACTTCAACCCCAAAATACTTAGGTAATTAATATTTGTCAATCATAGTTCTAGTTATTTCTTATAAAGTTCTATTTTCCTTTCTACTACACCATTTTGTTGGAAAGTTTAAGGAGCCGAAAAATTATGCAAAATGCCATGTTCATCAAAAAATGATTCAAATATTTCATTATCAAATTCTCTACCATGATCAATCCTAATGGATACAATTAACAATCCTCTTTCATTTTAAATTTTCTTAGAAAAATTAATAAAAGATTTAAAACATTCATCCTTAGAACTTAAAAATACACCCAAATAAATCTACTAAAATCATCAACGATAACAAAAGTGTATGTTTTACCACCTAAACTAGCTACTCTAATAGGACTAAACAAATCCATATGTAAAAGTTCAAGAGTTTTAAATATGGTTACTGGTTTCTTACTTGGAAATGAACTCCTTACTTGTTTTCCTATATGGCATGTTCCACATATTTTTTTTTCCTTTTCATACTTTATGCTTGGAAGCCCATTTATGAGTTGTTTAAAGATGAGTTTTTTCAATAAGTCCATGCTAGTATTTCCAAGCCTTCTATACCAAGTCCATGTGCTTTCATTCAAAGAAACTAGGCACTTATTTTCAAAGTTAGTGTCAGCTAATTCAATAACATAAATATTGTCATCTTCTTTTTCTTATAAAAACATTACTACCATCATTTATATTTGAAATAGTACATTCATTACGTTCAAAGCACACTTTATAATTCTTATCACACAATTTACAAACACTTAAAAGATTATGTTTCAATATATCAATAAGTAAAACGATATTGATTAAATGAAAATTATTCTTACAAAATTTTCTAATACCAATTACCTTATCCTTGGCATTATCTCTAAAAGTTATGAATCCTCCATTTTTGGTTTTGAAGGTCATAAATTATGAAGGGTCACCGATCATATGTTGGAAACATCCACTATCCACGTATCATTTTTTTCTTCTTAGTGACCTATAAAACAAAATTTCATATGGATTTAGGTACCCCCATCATTTTGGGTCCTTGAATATTAGTCATATACCTACCTTTACCTCTTAGTTAAATTTCTCCAAGTCTATCATAGCAGAATGAGATACATGTCCATGATAATGGCATTAAGTGAAAAAAAATAGAGTATAAGTCATATATATACTCCTATAACCTTTTCTAGGACTTAATAAATTTTGAAATTTTTATTGAATGTTTTGCCTAGATTACGAGAAAATTCCTCTACCACTAAATCAACATTGATGAAATTTCCTAGGTTTTGGTGTGCACATGTATGCATAATGTCTAGGTTGTGGTCTACTTATAGATGTATGTTAAACATTCATAGGAGTACACTCATCTTCTATGTTCTTCGCTTTTTCAAAAACTCTCTTACTAGTAGATGATTTTTTTTTCATTATTATAGCCTAAACTATGATTATCATGTCCTACTTTTGAAGCTCTCAACATTGTTTCTAATTTCTCATTTCCCTTAGTAAAATTTTCAAGTGATTGTTTAATGGATTCGACCTCTTTCTTTAATTCTACAATTTCATTTACCAATTCATCATTATCTTTGTTGATTGAGTCTAAATCTTTCCTAAGTCCTTCATTTTTTAATTTATATTCTTCTATTAATTTCAAGGATTCGTTATGTTTATCATGTGACTTTTTATTTTTCTTAGCCAAATCCTTTACAAACTTAAGTAATTTCTCGCATGTATATTTAACTTCATATTCATTTTCACTTTCATGAGGATGAGAAGGACTTACCTCATTGTGTGCCATGAAGTAAATGTTTTCAATTTCTTCTTTGACTCATTTTTTACCTTCCTTTCTTTTCTTTCTTTTTTTCTTATTGAAGGTGTGGGTAATGTGACTTCGAGTTACGTCTTTCACCATATTCAAAACATGTTATATTAGTGAATATATTTTAAGATTGAGGAATTACCTTCTTTTTTACGGATGGGAGCCTTCTTTTGTATGAATTTCTACAATCCTCATGTAATAAGCACAAGTGTTTCCTCTCATCATCGCTTTCCTCCTTTCTTGTCACTTTTAATGCTATCTTCTTCCTTTTAGTGCAACATCCTCTAATTGATTTTATTTCAACATCATCTTATGTGTTAACAACAATCCAATAAGCTTTTCCAGAGGGAGACTATAGAGGTCTTTTACTTCTTGAATTACAGTCACTTTCACTTCCCATGACTTTGATAAAGACTAAAGAATCATCCTAGCAAGCTCAACATTCAAATAAGGCTTACCTAGGCCCTTTAAAGCACTAATAATGTTATTGAAATGGGCATACATAGTAGAGATATTTTTTTGATAAATCAGTATATTAATCAAAAGAAAGCATATGTATAAGGAGAAATATTCAACAAAGACAAACTAGTTAGAAGGCACTAGACAACCGAACAAGACCTAAACAGAAAAACAACCAAATAGCCTACCTAAATAAAAAAAAAACCTGAGAATCAAGGAAAATGTTCAAGAACCACACTTTACTATAAGTAACTACCACAAAATAAAACCAACCAAAGAGATGCACAGCTAGACATAAAAAAGGAAAATGTAAAAAAATATAGAAACTTTGCTGAGGAAGATGAACATGGATAGAGCTTCTTCAGTTTACTAGATGGGGCTTGTATAAAAGTTTAGAACCACATCCTCTACATAGCTTTTCAAGATTACATAAATCCCTCCTTTTCCTCTACCTTCAGGGAAAATTAATGAGGCCTTCCATGCACTAAAAGAATCTTGTCCTTGAAGGGAAGCCAGGTAAGGTGGAGTCTTCTGAAGATTCTTCGTTAGTTGACGCCTTTCCATTGCTAGAATAGACAGTAGGGGTAGTTCATTTTGTTATCTTTTGTCTCCTGTTATAATATGTAACAAATTGAGTCAGTTGGTGATGAGTAGCTTCTTCCTTCTTTCTTGGAGATCACATAATTAGTTCGTCACTAGCCTCTCCAAAAGCCATAATGGGATCACTATGCAGCTACTTTCTTCCTAGTATGATAGGCTATTTTCCTTTGTTTAAAGTCGTAAAACATGTTTTAGGCACAAAACGTTCAAGCAAAATGTTGAAGACAGAAAATAAAAGCCTAAAGTATTATTACCTCTCATTAATATTTAAGCTGAGATTTTCCATAGTTTGAAGAACGATTCTAGTGAAAATGCTTTCAACATCCAAAACTAAATTGTTGAAGGTACAGTTGTTTCATTCATGCCACAGGCTATAGACATTTGTAGAAAGAATATTGATGAAAAGATTGATGTCAATTTTCCTGTGGGTATGGGGGTTACAAAACCATTGTAATATTGTAGATAAGTTCAGTAGATTTAGTAGCTGAATTTGGAAATGGTGAAGGGTATTTAACAAAATTTCTTTGAATATAAACATTCAAAAAACAGGTGGTTTAGGTTCTAATTGTCTGACATACAGAAGGAGAAAAAATTTGGAAAGTTTGAAAAGATAAATTTGTCTTTAGTTTGCAATTTATTAAAAAAAGATATCTAAAGAATAAAGGAACATCTTAGGTTGGTTTTCTTAAACCAAACTAGTTTGGACCAAGGAATAGATGGATTAGAAGGTCTCAAAAGTTTATAGGCTGAATAATTTGTGTAAGACTTTGAAGGACTAACCAACCATTCCAGTCTATTCATCGAGGAGCTAACTGGTTGATAGGGAAGTGATTCTAAATTTTACATTGTCTCATTTGCTCAATCTTTCCAACTTTAGTTGTTTCCTCTGATTATGTTAAAGACTTCCATACTCATAGGTAAGTTAGAACCATTGATCACTCTTGGAGACGTAAGCTCTAAAAGATTACCTCTAGGATGAAAAGGATCATGCCATAAAAGAGTAGTACCTCCATTTCTCATTTTAAATTTGAATGGGTTCCAAATAAAGTCCCTAGCTTGTAACAATTTCTTCTAACTCTAAGAACTATTATTAGTGGGTCTAAATTTCTAGAAATTTTTACAATTAAGAATAATAGTATTAACCCATTTGTCCTACAAAGCTTCAGAATCATTAAATAAGAACTATATTCATTTATCAAGCAAGACATTAATCCAAGTAGTTAAATGTTTGATACCTAAACCACCTTTTATAGGATTGTAGAGATCTTTCCATTTGATTTTAGTAAGATTATTTGAAGTTATAACCCCTGACCAAAGAAAATTGCTTAATTTTGTTTCAATGTCTTTGATAATAGAAGAGGGAAGAATAAAGTGAACGGACTAATAGACTTGAAATGTGAAGAGAACAGGATTGATCAGTTAGAACCTACCAGCATAGTAAAGGATTTTATTTGTCCATTTTTTAACCCTAAAATTAATTTTATCCAAAAGAGGAAGGCAATCTATTTTATGAAGTCTTCCAATTAAAAAAGGTAGACCTAGATACCTAATAGGAAGATCTCCTTTATGAAAACTAGTTAACTGATGCGGTTGTTGATAAAAATTAACTAGATCAGGGGAAAATAAATACTAACTTTTAGAGAGATTCCTTTCTACCCCAAAGAAACTAGAAAATAGATGAAGACAGTTAAACAACAATCTCCCATAGAATCAGTATCTACATGGCAAAAGAGTAGAGGTCAACAGCAAACAAGAGGCAAGACAATTTAAGCTTATAACATCTCCAGTGAAAATTAAAATTGTTGGCTCAAGCTATAGAAGAGTCTAAGCTTCTAGAAAATAACTTCCATACATAGAATGAAAAGATATGGGCAAAGAGGGTCCTCTTTTCTCAGTCTAGACTTTTCCCTAAAAAAATTAGAAGAAGTTCCCTTAATCAAAATAGAGTGAGAGGAAGAGTAATATCCTTAACTTATTTAATATAAGACAAAGGAAAACCTAAAGCTCAGAACACATTGACTAAGAAATCTAAGTGAATAAATTCATAACATTTTTTTAAGATCAATTTTGAAAGCACATCTCTTATAACCATTATTAAGATGATAGTTACTAAAAATCTCTTAAGTAAGAAGAATATTGTCCCCTATTCGATGATTTTTAATGAAAACTGATTGGTCGGGACTAATAATGGATGGAAGAATATCTCCAAGCCTATTTGCAAGGATTTTTTAAATGGCTTTATAGATTATATTGCAATAAGAAATAGGTCTAAAATTTGTGAGTCAAAAAGGATTGACACTCTTAAGAATGACATAAATGAAAGTGTATTTAAGCTCCTTAATAAGTTTTCCCAGTTAAAAAAAATCCTGGATGGCTAGAATTTTATCATGCCATATAATGTGCCAGGTTTATTGAAAGAAAAAAAAAACATTAAATCTACAGGATTTGGGGCCTTATAAGGATTAAAAGAGTTGAAAACATCCTTAATCTCTTAAGCATACATAAGAGAATTTAAAGAATTAACGAAATTCTTAAAGATTTTTTAAAGGAAAAGGGAACTAAGGTATGCCTCTTAGGAAGGAAGATCTTTCTTATTCCCAATAGATCCCTAAAAAAATTTTAAAATGCTTTTTGATTCTCTTTAATGTTGAGAATCTAATGGCAATTACTATCCATTAAAGAGTGGGTGTTATTTATATTTCTATGCAAAATGATAGAATTATGAAAAAAATTATTATTCCTGTCTCCCTCTTCTAGCCATTTAATGCAAGAAGATTGTTTGCAAAAATTTTCTTGTTCTTCAAGAGACTTAATAAGAGTTTTGATAGCCTCTTTTTCCTGATCAATAATAGTAGGGTCATTTGGGTAGTGCCTAAGATGATCTTGAATATTAGTAAGACTAGCCTTATTAATAACAACTCTCGCATTGAGTTTACCCACCTTTTTAATGTTAAGAATTATGAGAGCATTTTTTACCATTTTCAATTTAGACAGTACATGGGGTCCCAAAAATAGGAGTAGACCAAGCTTGTTTAATAGTTTGAATGAAGTCAGAATGAGAAGCAATGAAATTAGAAAAACAAAAAGGAGAAGCTCTCTTGATAGTAGGAACCAAAGTCTTCACAATAACAGGAGAGTGATAAAAAATATTAGAATTTTCAATCAAATAGTGTGATCTAGAAAACATAGAAATTCAATTAAAATTGACTACAACTCCATCCAATTTTCTGGTAATACAAGGATCACTAAACTGTTTATTGGACTAGTAAAACTTGGTCCATTTGAATTTAAATCAAGGAGAGCATAATATTTTACATAATCTTTAAAATATTTCATACATATAAGAACATAAGGGCTAATAGGAATAGCTTCATAAGAATATAGGATAGCATTAAAATCCCCTACCATGAGCCAAGGATTATTTCCAATATTTAAACAAATACTTTGAGATTAGATAAAAGGTTTTGCCTATAATTGTTATTGTTTGACCCATAAATACAAGTAACATAGAAAGGGGAAGTACTATTAATAGGAGTCTACTCAAGAAGAATAAGCTAATCATTGATTAACATAAGGGAGAAAGAATAGTAATCCAGGTTCCAGGCTATCATTATCCCAATGGTGGAATTTTGAGATAAATTACTAAAGTAAGGCCCCTTATGAAATAAAGAACTACAAATTCTATCTAAACGAGAAGGAGATTTAATCCTAGTTTCAATTGAATAAACAAAAGACAAAAAAAAAAGTACTTAAGAAGACTCTTAACACATAATTTTTTCATATAATTATTAAGACCCCCTAACATTCCAAAACACTAAAGACATAATGATAACAAAATAAACAAGACACACAAGAAAATACAACTAAGACCTAGCCTTGGTTCTAGATTTTCTACTTTTTCGAATTGAAAACTCATTATCCTCTACATCAATTTGAGTATAACTCGAAGGGACCTCTACAAAAGTATTAGTAACCAAATCAAATCAAGATAAAATAATATGGTTACCAAGTTCTCCAATAATAGGGGCACTAGTATCTGCAAAACATTCCTTTGGTGTCTCCAGATCACTTTTGATTTTGTTGCGTTCAACTTAAAGTTGCATTGTATTCTTCTCTTAATTGACTATCATCTGTCCTAAATTAGCTTCAATTTGGACATATTGAACACAATGATTAGTTTTCTCATAATTTATTATTTGTTGTTGAACCTTCTTTGCTGGTAACTTATGTTGTGTTTATGTGTCAAAGAGCCTTCCTATTTATATCCACTATTTTTTTTTTTTACATTTGTTGTTATGGTTTCCACTCATATTACACTTGGATCTCCTTAAATGATAAATCACCAATCTCATTATAGGTGGTTAGCTGGAAGCTACTCGGCCAAGTGTTTTGTAAATCCACCTCAATACATAATCTTACTTAACTAGCCCTAGACATTCTTCCTGTCGGAGTGTGAATCATTAGACGCTTTCCCACAAAACCAGCAATTTGGCTCAATCCCTCGTTATTTTAATACTCTGCTAGAATATTATGAAAACAAGTCCATACAGGAGCATTCTGAATCTCATCATGTTTACCAGCATTTAGGCTCTATTCACTTGCATTTACAATTGCTTTCATTCCTTCTTTAGAATCAATTCTTAAAAAGAAAAATATCAATTAAGCCAAATGCTGACAAGGTTTTTGATAGGATGCCCTGAACTACTAGAAAAGTTAGATGGTTACCAATAAAGAAGTCGATGTGACAAATCAAAATCGAGCAGCTTCTCTCCTAGCTAAATCTAATGGCGGAATAACCACTATCAGATTATCCTTCACCTTAGGTGAGTAATAGGCTAATGACTACACTTTAGAGAAATCGATTGGGACATTAGAAACCATCAATTTTCACGTTTTAGGTTACAAAACATTTTCAGGATCCTTTAGACTTGAGCTACGAAGAGAGGAAATAAGGGATATAAGCTTCCAATTTAGATGGGGTAGGAATTTTATTAGGGTTTGATGGAAAAGAAAAGTTAGGGTTATGGTTAGGATTATTTTATATTGTAAAAACAGGAGAAAAATTAAGGCTTTTGGAGGGAAGAAAAGGTTTAGATTTTTAGGAGGGAGATTGATTAATAGTCAGTTAGCCATAGCTAGGCGAAAAGGTAGGAGATTTGTTAGGTTTTGCCGAAATCTAAGAACTATAGTTAAGGGTTTCGAGGAGGGTTAGAAAAGTTGAAGAAACCATGAAGAATATAACAAGAAAGAAAAGGAAGATTGGGAGCAAAACACCTTCGATCTTCAACCTAAGGGTGTCAAGCTTGTAACGCTCTCTCACATTCGTTCTCGCTCTCTCATATTCATTCTCGCTCTCACTCTCTCTCACCATCTTTAAGTATAGTAGAGATATTTTCATCATGTAACATTTGAAAGATTTTATATTAATGAGTGAGCATGACAATATTAGTTGATAAGGATGAATTTTATAGTATTTCTATATGTGTTTCAATGCCATTTCATCCTTATTTTGTTGTTTAAATGTTTAATTTGTGTTCTTTTTCATTTACATGTAGATTTGATCTTAGGGCATAAATACAAGTTGAAAGGGCCACATTTCGAGCATAATTGGAGCAAATTGGAACTATAAATGTGATGAATCAATTTGAGGACCTAGAGCATCATGATCTGAGGTTCCACACCAAATATCAAAGTCATATGACAAGCCATGAAGAGTTCACAAATAAAAGAACAAGACAGGCTCGGTTGAACTCGAGATTTAGTACAAGTGATTTGGGGATACATTAGCAGCATTTCCAAAGCTCAGAGTGATTTGAAATTTTATGGGGAGTAAGATCCCCATGTGAGGAACCTGCATACAAAATTTCATGGCAATTGGAGCTGCGTAGGAGGATTTAGTACAAAAAAGGGAATCAGATGTCGAAACTGTCAAATTTCATTGAGTAAAATGACTCTCGGTAAAACGGCGCCTTCAAGCATTAAATGATGCTATTTTACCCTAGAAATTAGAAAATTAAAAAAAAAGATAAAGTGACGTAATTTTGGGAAAAATCCTTAATTTATAAGGGCAAGCATCTTAGACAACTCTTCTCCTCATTTTCCAACTGTTTCCTTAGTAGTTTTAGATTGTTTTTTATTCTTTTTCATTCTCTAGCTTAGTTACAGATTATTTTCTTGTGTTTTCTTGTTTTATTCTATTTATTTTGTGTTCTAGATCTTAAATATTTAATATTTGTGGTGTTTTTATATTATTTCTACTTTTATTTTATTATTCCATTTAGCTTAGTTTCTATTAAATATTTGTGTTGAACCTTTAATATTTACTTAATGATTGGTTTTTTTGTTATTTTCTAGCTTTGGGTTTGTTATTTTCTTGTGTTTTATTTATTTTTAGCCTTTATTTTATTTATTTTATTAGTTTTTTAAACATTTTTTTTAATTTTTTTAAAATTATATTTAGCTAGTTTAGTCTTCGGTTGAAAGTTAATGATGGAATTTTCGATGAATAATTATTAGCATTGACTAGGAATTGAATGAGATTTGTGATTTAGGTTAGGATTGAATTTGAATTCCACATAAATGTCATGAATTAGGGATTAATGCTTAGGATTAGATATCGTAGGTGTAAGTAATCCTTAGTTTAGTTGCTAAGATTGAGCCATGTGATACGTAATTGCCCTTTGCGATTTTCATAAGTGGCAATAGGTTAAGCAGGTTTATAGGCAAACTGACCTAATTAATCTAGGATCCCAATTCTCTAAATCATATGGTTTTAGCTTGTTTGATCATGGCTTAGGTTAGTTGTTCCCTAATTTGTTAGTATTATCATGCCGTTAAATCTAAAGAACTTATTCTAGGTTGCCTTGTGGTTAGGGGTAGGTTTTCTATCGTATAGAATCTATCTAAATTTGGAGTGATTGAGGTTTGAAAGTTTTTTTGAACTTATAGGCTAGCATATTAGACTAATCACAACTTATCTATTTCGAGGATTAATTATAAATCTAGAATCCATGATTTATCTTCCTCCCAGTTTTTCGTATTTGTTATTCGTGTTTTTGTTTATTTGTTTTATTTTTGTTAATTGTCTTCAGTGTTTAGTTTAATGTCATTCAATCCCAAGGGTTTTTTTTGTTTTTCATTTTTGGTAGCATTAGAATAGCTTTAGCATACCCTATCTCCCTGTGGGATCGACCTTGACTCACCCTAACTACTTAATTAGGTTAGTTAGGTATTTTATTATTTGGTAGATTACAACGAGCTCACTATTAGTTCTTTAACTTCATTTGTAATTTTATGAGTAATTTCTAGTGTATGTAAAATATAATATGCATTTTTGCATATAGAAATCCTATTAAATTCTTCCATGTTTAGCATACAATACAAAATATGCATAGCTTTACAGTTTAAGGAAACTATTCTCTTTTCATCGTTGTCCCACTCATTTTATTTCTTAAGTACTGATTTATTTCCTATAAGTTTGGTAGGCATAAGAGTGTTTTTGTAAAACCATAATCCATGTATCTACACTTTTACTCATCAAATAAGATTTGATCTTAGTTTTCTAATAAAAGTAGTTATTTTCATCAAATTAGGGTGTTCTATGAGTATTATGACCTTTTATACTAGATTAGGGAGAAAAGGTATTCACTGAGTGTTCCATAGCAATCTTTCCTCAAATAATCATTAGAATAAAGGGCCAAACTATATTTCCCAACTACGATAAAGGAACGTGCTGAAGTTTTCTTCAACGTGGTTAATGTGTATGCTTACAATACCATTAAATTTTCTAATGTAAAATCCAGTTTTAAGTTTTATGAATAAAGGGCCAAACTATATTTCCCAACTACGATAAAGGAACTTGCTGAAGTTTTCTTCCTTTCTAAACCTTACTAGGCTAATTATCTCTTTTCATTATTCAATTATATATGGGTGCTCCTTTTTTATATTTTTTTTACTTAGTTTATGATTACATTTTTAAAGTTTTAGTTTTCTAGTCTTTTGTTGATCTCTTCTTAAACTTTTCAAGTGTTCTAGTTTTAAACTTTTGTTTAGAGCCTATCCTTGAAAATTTTGATTGTATAATCATTTGAGATTTGATTAGGATTAATTTGAAGTTGATTGGATAAGGTATTGTATCAAAAATTTGAATTTAGGAGGATTTTGTAGGAGTAAAATGGTGGTGGTAACTTGCATTAGTCCATCATTTAAGTTTATCTGGGAAGTTAAACTACAGTGCTTAACTAATGCCATTTAACTCCCTACATACCTCCATTTAACTCCCTTATTAAGAAAAAAAATCAATTTATTTTTGCAATTGTTCATTGCCTTATTCCCCTTCTTTTCTTTGTGACGTAAACCCTCTTAAACCCTAAAACCATACATTCCAACCTTATTTCTCCACCAAGAATTGCATTTTAGGTCTCTTTTGTGCCATTTTGAGAGTTCTATCAGATTTTACCTTCAAATATCTTAAATAAGCACTTAAATCACGTAAAAATCCTTTTAAGGATTATTTTTCAATTTTAGATTCCTTGTTGCATTATCTATCTTTGAGCACCAATTTTACAACTTAATTCTTTGTCTAAAAATTTAAAAATATTTCGGTGAACCTTAGAATATTTTAACAAAGGTAAGTGGTTATTTCCTGATTTTCTAACCGTTTTTAGCTACTTATTGGTATTTTATGAATAGTTGTAGCTTAGAATGTCTAATAGACAATTCCAAGGCACTTCAAGCTTATGAAAAAGGCCCTCATTTGATGATTCTCACTTTTCAAGTCATAAGAATGCAGGCTGGCTCAAGATCCATCTTCCAAATCAATTCATTATTGAGAGATATTTAGCATCAGCATTAGATGCAAAGTTTGATGTATGAAGAGCCTTTTGAGCCTTGGCCAAGTATTAAATACCTTATTGGTACCAGTACCAGATTGAGCTTGAAAACGGTACTGTACCGGTACCGGTTAATACTGATACCATTTCGAATAATTTTTTAAAATTATAAATTCATTCCTGAATTTTATAAAATATACAAAATGGTCTATAAATATATTATATTATGTAGTTTTTAACTTAACTTTAAAACTTAAAAGACCAAAATACAAAAAAAAATTAAATTTTTTTTTAAAAATTAAAAATATATTTATATATTTTTTCGGTATCGATGGTATCGGCCGGTACCGACCAGGATTAATTGGTATTGGCAGTTATTTGAATTTAGTACGAAATTGACAAATTTCGTACAGGTTTGTGTCTAGTACTAGCCGGTACCGGTATGGTACCAAACACACTGGCCTTGGCATGGGATCCTATTTTGAGTCCTTTGAGATTAGGTTCGAGCTCATCTTCCACTACCTAACTAGAATTTGTTAAGCTTTTACCTCTTTTTTTCATAGATCTCTTCTTTTTTTTTGTTGCCCTGGTTCTTTCTTTTTCTAAATCCCTTTTGGTTATCTTCTTTCTTATATTTTGTCTTTGAATTTAAATGCTCCCTTTTGGGTACTTTGATAGTATATATTTATACATGGAGCATTCTTTTTATGCATGTTGCACTTATGCTATCATATTTTATTTATGCTTTCTAGTATGCTAATATCCAATGATCGTGTTTCAATGTTCCTTTTAATAGATTGGCAAGATTATAATTATTCTAAGTGCTTTTTATTTCTTACATCCCTTATTGTGTTTTCTTTATGTTTTATAAACATTGGGGATAATGTTCATCTTTGAGTCTGGGGGACGGATATCATGATTTCACACTTCCTTTACCTGTCTTATATTATGTCGTTTTATCATCCTTTTTAAGATAATCCATAATTTATGGAAAAGATTGATTTTAGTTCATAACATTAAACTATTTCCTTTTGGCTTTAATTTTTTTGACAAATTAAGATGTTATGATATTGATTATGGAAATTGATGATCATTTGATTTTAAATTACTTTATGTTTGGATAATTAATGCCTTATGATCATTATGATATTCCATGTCTAAAATGAATATTTCTAAGCAAATTATTGCATATTTTTATCATTTTATGGAAAAGTTATGCAAGAGCGTGTTATGTGGGTTCCATATCCACGTGGCATCTGACGTGTCAATATTGTTGACACATGGTGAGTTATGATTAGTACACGTGTTATATGGGTTCCACATCCACGTAGCATCTGACGTGTCAATATTGTTGGACCCATATTAAATTTTTTAAAATTAAATGCCATGTGGCAGTGCCATGTCAGTATGTGGGACCTACATAACATGTGGACCAATCAAAATGTGCTACATGGCACCCAGACTTGACTGAAGTTTGACCAAGGTTATTTTTGAACGTTTTTGAAATGTTAAGGTTCTTTTTAAATGTTTTTGAAAAATTAGATTCTTTTTGAACGCTCTGAAACGTTAGAGTCTAACCTGAATATTAGTAGAAACCTTAGGGTTTAAAATGACCCTTTTGCCTTTTTTTTTAAAGAAGAACTTAATTGTTTATTTTAACTTGATCACTTAGAATAAAGTTAAGAAACAACTTAAGATTTGAGAAATCTAATAATTTCATAGACCATCCATTAAGTAACCTTTTTTAAATTATGGCATGAGAAAACTTTAATTTATGTTGAGGGTTATAATATGAAAATTAGAAATTTTTAGGTTAACCATCCTAAATTGTATTCTTAATGCTTAAGATTGATAAATGACCAAACTTCATTGTAAGTAATTAGAGAAAAAGCATTGTCTTAACCATAACATTGCTTTGATTTGATGAAGTGACTCTAGGACAAGTCTTTTGATTGCGGTTGGCCACATACAAAATTAGCTTAAATTAATCTATCGTTCATGCATAATTTAACAATTTAATTTGATACCAACATTCAGTAAGCGTACCAATCGAATCAAGTAATAAAGTGGAGTAAATTTAAAACTTTGAGTATCGATCCCACGAGGAATTTTATAAGATGTAAATATTAGGTCAATTGGATTACAATTATCTAGAGGACACTCAGCTTTATGATTTAAGAAAATAAATAACTAAAATCTAATATAAAAATCCTAGAAAAATTCCAATCTATTGTAACAGAGTCATATGTTACTTTTCCTAAGTATTCAATTAAGCTTTAGTAGTTGATGATTTAATTGAGGGACCAGTGATGCTTAATCTAAGGTCTTCTCTAATTCAAGGTAGCACTATGGTTAAGACACTGACTTATCTCTATTGGTCATATTCTGGGGTTTGGTTATGCCTCATACTTAGGTAATAGGCTTAAAGCTTAGGAAGTATAATCCTAAATTATCCTAATCGAAGACTAGTATCCTCATGATTAATCAAGTCTTTGGTTATTTCACTGATTTAAATCACATTGTTTATTGACTTTTCTAATAACCTAGGTAGAGACTGTCAGATCCTAGATTATCTGAAGGCAATATCCTAAGTGAT